>JAVCKZ010115211.1:0-10037 GCA_034780755.1 Lepetodrilus elevatus | reverse complement strand
GACTGCTACACCGGTAAACGTGTGCTAGCGAGTTGCGCCGTGTTACGCCGTTAAAAGTATGAATCCAGCTTTATGCTGCAACATCTCCAAGTTTGGTAACACTTCATCCAACGATTTTGAAAACATTGATTTCTTTACGAAATGCTCTCTCATTTTTGCCATTCTTGTCGTAGGGCACCGTGGACGTTCCACGAGCTTTAAATTCAATATTTGACGTGCCCCGTGATGTGAGGCGGAAGGAGAGTAGAGTCAATGTGTAGGAACACGATTATAATTATATATAATTATATAACTAGGACGCCTGCCATTTTGGCTATGTAAGACCTATTATCACGAACCTCAATGCAGTGCCTTCCTTCTCTACACAACTATGCAGAAACTCACAAAGTTAATGCTTTGTTATAACGTATTTCTTTTGTTGTGATTTAGTTGGCACTGCTATGCAACTCGTGACGAAAACTTTCAGCAACCGGCTGTGATATGAGATCCGATTTCGTTATAAATTTGAAAAACAAACTACTGATATGTTGTAGGTTAGCAAAAATGTCTATAGTTGTTGTTAAGCAAATTATGGTGTGTAATTTATGCATTCTATATAGAGTTTTTATTTAAAACAATCATTATGTACAAACGGATTTGTATATTTCAGTACGAGTTTTTTCATTAAATTATTTCCAATTGTTTGCCAAAATGTGCAATATGTTCGTGGAAGTCCTAACCTTTGAGATCTATTGGCTCACATGTACAAAACACCGATCTAATGGTACTGTATTATGGTACATCTATCGGCAGTGCATACACTGTACAAACTGTACGCACGTATCTTTGACTACCATCCTGCAGGAACTATCAATTTGAATGCTTTGACGCGCATTTAAAGCTACGAGAGCTTCCAACCATCCAGTGGTTTATCCAAGTGAGTTAAAAAACACATTACGCATGGATTTGTCTGATATACTTATCAGTGAACTATGAATTACGTGTGTGGGCCAAACGAGATTCATTGCATTATTTTTGGTTAATTGACATACAATAAAACATTTTCAAATTTTGAGTGTGTTTTCGGTTTTTCATACACCTTTGTGAGACTTCGTGCATACTCCTGTAGCGTGTAGATATCCTATACACATTGATCATGGAACAATAGAAAACAACTGTATTTACATCATATAATATTCAACAAGATATGTAATGCACAGTGTCGACTACACGCATGTTCTCACATACAGTACAAACGTCGATATACTTTATTTAACCCTCACCCTAGTGGATTAGGCACAGGCAATGTAGGACATCTTCAGTTGCCTCCAGCATGGAGAGAGTTAAACCTGCTTGGCCCTGACAAAACACTATATCATTGAACCGTTAGTTTCAGGCCTAAATACAATATTATACATGCACACGTTGAATCAAGATCTAGATGTCGAATACATGCTCCCGGTATGAGACGGGAATATACAAACGATGCTCCATCCTCTAGACATAGACTAAGCTGCTATTGCATACGTTACGCCTGTTAAGGATGAACTGTTTCGGAGGATGCATACAGTAAACTACTGTATGCGGTGGTAATTTAGCGATATAAAATGCATGTACAATCAAGTGCACGATGAACGACTGTTGTACATCGTAGAACGAATGTATGATGTATGCAATACTGAATACAACAATTAGATAGATATGTAATGCGGATTCCCTAGTTTATGCTGGTATCTTAGAATAAACGTTAGTACACAACAAAACAATATTCTTAGTAACGTAATAGAATGGGATTACTATTGAAATGTTCAAAATATTCGCAGGGAGTTACGGTACACCTAATATATACATTCAGTACGTGCACGCCTTCAAAGAACATAATCAGTGTAATGGCACCGTTTCTCGAAGTTCATATATTATATCCACCTTGAGGCCATAGCTCTATTATAAATGCCCGAAAGTGTTTATGGTCTTTGAGAAACGATGCCTTTTTATATGGCCCCTATCGTACTAATACACCTATGATAATAGGAAAACATATAAGCACATTAGAATGGAACAACACATATAAAAATGAAAGAAAATACTATAGTCCCAATTTACTATTACATTCAGTGCATGTACGACTACACAGGAACTATTAGCATTGGGGACATCACGTGAAGAGTGTCCACCAACATAGCGACACTCCACGCTATCTGTGAGCACCATCGTGTATATCCGCGCTCACTCCTAGGGGCTCCCTTGTTTCAAGCGTCGCCAATTAAGATCAGTGCCGATGGCATCCAGGCTTAAAATGATTGCTATCGTGCTACGAATACAGATGTGGACTTTACCGGACACCGTAGCTAGTCCTGGTCACCAAGGCTGTGTGTGATTCACAGGAGTACATTATAGATTCAGGGGTTAAATGGACAACGTCGAGACCGACCATCCCAAAGCATATTTCAATGGCGGTACCGTTTATAATATGTCATTAGCATGGTTAGCTATCTCGCCAAAACATGATGGCGCCCTTGTACGATCGTCTTCGTGATGGGAATGGAAATAAATGACCTTCGTTTGATTACAGAGAGGTCATCATCCCATTCATTATATTATAACGCAGGGAAGAGTTGGTCGTCGATATGTCTGCACTTTAACCATGTATAGCCGTGCGTTATAAGCGCCGTTCATTGTCTACAGCAGAAATTAAATCGAAACAAAACGTTAGCATGCTATAACCAAATATCGAAATGCATATGAACTGGTTGCAGCATAGATGCGATGAAATAGCCATTTAGAATATAGATATTTAAATCGAAATGGTTTTAGTTATTCTGGCTGCATATAATAGTACTGTTTCACGGAAATCACACAGTTAAAAAAAAAAGATACTAT
The DNA here is from genome assembly GCA_034780755.1 of Lepetodrilus elevatus. NCBI lineage: Eukaryota > Metazoa > Mollusca > Gastropoda > Lepetellida > Lepetodrilidae > Lepetodrilus > Lepetodrilus elevatus. Next base: position 7,178 of record JAVCKZ010115211.1, on the reverse strand, counting down.
CTACGTCCTGGTTTTATTCCGCTTTTAAGAATTGTTCTCTCATGTCACGGTTTGCCAGTCCATTGCCAGACCGGCCCTTCAAACTTTTGCAGAATCACCGGCGGGTACTGAAGAACCAATTGTGAATAACTGCACTTTTACGAGACAGACAGTACACCCAGATGATAGAATCGGAAAGGTAACCTTCCAACATTAATGCTGGTTCCCTGGGGAGGGTTTGAACTCAGGGCACTTGACTCAGAAGTCCTACACTCTATCGCTGTGCCATCACCCGCCCACTTCCCTGTGAGAATGCTATTTAATACAACGTAAGCGTTAACCGCTAGCAGTTGATGCGGTGTGTTGCAATGCTTGTAAGCATGTGTACAACACATCTATCGTGTACCTCTAGACATCATCCATTGCCATTTATCATCTTCATATTCCTATCACCCACACACAAAGGAATAGGACCTTCGTCATTACAACTTGCAAGCTGGCATCTTAAACAAACGTTGGACTGGGAACGTCTAGACAGGGTCAGATCGGTCAGAAATAACGATATAATTTTAGACGTTAGTCCAGATGGTGTGATCAGATTGGATGACTGGCGTAATACTAGTATATATACTTCCACCCTGCAGCACTCCCAGGGAAGATGTAATGTTAAAGACCCGGGCCCGTAATTATAGCGTCCTCTTACACCGTACTTACTGTCATGAGAACATGATGTGCTAACAAAGCCAATACCTCTTCACGAGGACTGCGAAGGATGCTTACCATAGACATCGAGTGACGAAGATGCCTTCCTGGTGATCAAAGAAACGTTTATTCAAGAATAGAAGTCTTGCGGTGTTTAATGGTGAGGATTTGCGGGGGCAGTGTGATCGTGCAAGGAACAACACTAGGAAAACACTGCAAGGGGGCTCGAGTGTCAGCGGTGTAGTACTTCATCAACAGCTAGTTTTCTGTCCATCACTGTCGCTGTGTGATAGTCAGTCAAAGAGCAGACAGGAGTATGGATTTGACGTAAATACCGAAACCCTTGGACTCGTATCCCAATCTGGTTTAGAATATTTCGCCTTTGCCGTTATCGCGTACTTACCCTCCAACGGTTAAACTTAATGGCTGAACTGTTGGCATGATACGGGCAGAGGGTAATTAAGCCCACACCCGCATTGCTGGGTGCACAAGGAAGCAATAGTAAAACGGTAAGCTGCAATTCAAATGCAGACACATTAAGTTTACACGCGCTTAGAGAAGGTATCCGCTGGTAGACAGTAGAGGAGTATTCAGTTATGGCAGGAAAAGACGTTCGCGGTCAATGCCAGCGCCAGATGGTCCGGCCATAAACAGTCTGCATGCATATTTACAACCGCAGCGATGATGGATACCTCGAGTTCGTTGCGGTGAAAATCTCCCAAGTGTACCAACCGTAATCATCCAAGAGCATACCATCTATGAAAACAAAATGGCACGCCAAAATCAAGATGGCGGAGATTGCAGTATCACGCTGGTTTGGACGACGTATAAATAGTCTGGCGTTTCTTGCTTGTGTATACATGAAAATAAACACATTTGTATATTTATTGACACATAGAGTATCGTATTTTACATATACATCCTATATTAGTCTCTCGGCTTGACGGTGTTTCTATATGGGACCAGCGAACTATCATAAGGCTGGTGTTTTGGCATAGCGAGGATTAGCATAATTTGGTGTTCGAGGTCAAGCCACGCCCCGTCTGCTTCGCAATTGGTGTGTACGTCTGGGTGGTCTAATGAAAGGTTTGTTGTTATCGGAGACTTGCTTCTTCATTAGGTATGTTTTGTACGTGGGATTTTTGAGCTTATTGATTTTCTTTTTCAAACTGCATTCACCCTCAATTACAAGTCACTTCGAATACTTCCTGAACAGTGTACGAATTGAATTGTATACCATCGAATTATCCACTTACAAAAGCTCGATGTTCAAGCTTGCATGTGTACATATCAGTGAGTATTCGAGATGGTTCGACATGATATTTGGTAGACACAAATACATGTAACGTCAAAGAGGTAACTAAATAATAAGACAATAAGACAGGAACTAAATAATACAACAGTTATGACTAAAAAAATAATTAAATATGAACTGGGTAAACTTTGATTTCGTTAAACTCACTACCTTAATGCTCATGATAATTGGTAAACGCAAAATCCGTTTTGTAGGCCTTTAATATCGTAAACTTTCGATTGTGTAAATACCTTCAGTATAGCATTGAGACCGACCCATTGCACACCCATTGCACACCCGAGTGTGCTGATCCGTATGATTATTTAAACTGGTGTTAACGTGTGTCATTACTCACGTGTCACGTGACAGAACCTCAAATTAGTAACGCCCACTTTGCAGGGAACGTTTACGAAAATACAGTCTGTGTCACACCTTCTTCTCACTCAAATACTCCTATTCAAAATATCACCCTAGAAATAGTTAAGCAAGTCTAGATTACTCAGAGGATAACGACTTTCAGTGGATCTTTTCATATACATGTAAATAGAATACCAATCAATATAATTTATATGTAAAACATTTACTTTCATCCTCTAACTAAAGTACAGCTTAACAATTAAATCAGCAATATGCGGTGGCTACGTAATAGGATTTGGCCTAGAAGTTATTACCTACATTGAATGAAAATAAACTGCTTTAACAGTTGATTTTTCATTGAAAGTTACAACGGTTGTATTCCAATCATGAATGGTTGACCTTTTGTATTGACACTAACCGATGGACTGGTAGCTCTGCAATAGATTAACACACAAGACCTATGAGTTTGACTTATATCGTTTTTAAATGGACTAGCTGCAGTCGTGTTGGCTGTACTAATAGATTATACCTATGGATCGTGACTTACGTGTATAGGTCAAACCTTCCGTGTAGATAGGGAATAACAGTGTGTCGAAAGCATGTAGCAACAATAGTTAGGTGTCCTGTTCCAGGATCCTGGCAGGACACCTACACCTCGGGTGTCCTGATTTATTTGTGAACATCCACGCAAGGTGTCCTGGCCCGTACACATAATAGAAATACCTAACTTGTTTTGACAGTGAACGATCTTAGAATATGTGTATTTATATTGGAGTAGGGTTAATTGCTGGAAAGTTGGACGTGGATTGAAGTTAAGTGGGTGGGGACGGAACAAGCCGTATATTGAACCATAAATAAACTAAGGGGCTGCTCCTTTCTAGTTGTTCTGTCTGTACTGTATGTCCGACGTATGCGCAGTTACACTGTGCGGTGTTTGATCCTTGGTAATTGCGCATGCGTCGGACAGAAAGTACAGATAGAACAACTAGAAAGGAGTAGCCACCTGTCCAGAATGTGCGTCTAACACTGTCAATGGAACACCACCTAATACACTTACACGTTATATAATTAGATATAAGATAACACGCAAAGAAAAAACACCTGATAATACTGTTTTACTATTGTCCTGCAATGCGAATGGCCTTTGAACCATAACAATGTGGATGCAATATAATTGAGTAAATAATGGTCCTACAAGCTCCACTACTACGTGTACTAAACCCATAAGAGTATTGACGTAGAAGCACTATCTGTCGCTTTATTACATCTTAAGAACCGCTGCTGTACGATCGTACTAACTTCTTTGATGAATATGTATAGTATTCGTATCTTCTAACAACACTGACGTGTTTAACAGTGTATTAACTACTGCTACCTCCATCAATCGTGTGACCGAGAGAAGAAATATACATCAGAAATGATTGTGGACATTTATATATCTTGGTATCGTTTTTCGAAGCTTTCTTATCCACCCAGCACGTTTTTAACTAACCACCCGCTATGTACAAGAGATCGCTATACGAGAGTACTTATGGTCTCGTAGTAGATATGAGAGTTTCGTAAGATAATATCCAGGCTTGGAATTATAACCCATACTCCGTGGTTTTTTTTCACCTTACGGTCAGAACCCTGTCAACATGCCATGGCATACCTGCTATTGATTCAGACTGAAACCCGTCATTATAATAACACAACATTGAATTAATTTTGCAACGCGGATATCTCTAGGGTCCTCCGTGTGTAATATGGACATTAATAGCCCCGAGCCTTGGTATACTGCTATACGTATGTGTGTCCACTCCCTTGCTGGCTGGATATGTGATGTATGTTCCGACGTTGACAGGCCAATGTGATTCCCCTGTGAAGTGGTTATAATGGAGGTCGTAAAGTCAATAATAAGTTACTTGTAATAGTCGTCTTCATCTTGTGGAGATGCCTCTATTCATATGAGTGGTCGCATTATGATGTCTAAACCGAACATAGCTGTATATATATACATGTGTCAATCACTAAATATGCAAGGTCTTCACATGGCAATTAAATCCTTATAATGTGTTGTAATTCATCAGTATTTAAATGATATACTCATGTAGCGACAACTATTACGATTAGGTTTTTCAAATGAAACTCATATATATTACTGATAGGTAATAACTTTCTAACTTTCCATTAGTATGGGCAACCAGAATGTTTGGTATTGGCTGTAGTGTTCAACAATGGAGATAACGATTAGAGAGCTTCACGAAGTTACGAAAGTCCTAATGGAACTTATTTAGCTACGGTGAAATCTAATAAGCATAACTGCTTCAGAAGGATATCACTTACTAGACGGTAAGAAGAACTATGGTTCAGATGAGTTACATAAACGCCATTAGGCACTGTGATTATCCTCACAGACGCAGTCGTTCCTGCAGGCAGCTGCTAAAAGTGGTTCTCTAATACCTATCAGTATCGAGCCATAGTAAATCTATATGGCGTGTGTCCTTAATATACTGCCGCTGGGGACAGAGCAATACCGGACATGCGACCGTTGACAAGGAATTCAAGCATATCCTAGAACTGATGATTAATTAGAACATGCCCATCCTGTTTAACAGTTCGTCAGATGTTATTTTCTTCTCAACATAGTTCTATGAATTTTGGCTGTGAACATTGTGTCTGTGTTAAGTGGTTGCCAGAGGGTAAAAGTAAAAAAGTAAATGCCAATGTTCTTCATTCGTAGACGCACTGACGAAACTAAACCGTACATGCTAAGCTTTCTATAATCAAGAACGCGCCACACGAGTGGCTCTGTTTATCTCGAACAGTCAGTACACAATTTGCATCAGTCTAGTCGTCCAGACAAACTAAGATTTTATTTGGAATAACCCATAACAGATCTTGTTTCCCCCTGACCTATTTCTATGAAGCTCCAAGAATTAATATTCCTGATACAGTCCGGCGAATATATATGAAATTAATATATAAATCCAACATGGCTACCATGTATCAAACCAGTCAAAATATAATCTCAGAGCTTTGATGAAATAATAATATGTATTATTTAAGACCAAAATGACATTCACCGTTCTGCCAAGAAAAGAAATCACCTTTGTGCCATAAGAAGGTATCTATGAAACAAGAAACCATTTGGAAGTACATTTGGAAGGTTTTTCATCGATTCAATTTGTTAGCTATTTATCACGATTGTGTTACTTTTCTGGTTATAGTCTACACAAATTTCGGATTTAATATTATGAAATGAGTATTGGCGTTGACATATTATTTGATTAACTTGATTGGAATGTTCCGAATGACGTTCGTACATTTCGTTCGTTTAAAATAAAAAAGAGAATTATTTGACACGGCCGCGATTCACTGGTGGTGTTTTTAATTTCAATGTATGTGTGTTCATCCCTACATGGGTTCGATTTTACCATTTAAACGTGTCTTATGGCATAAAACCTAAGCAAATCCAAGCATAAGCGGAAGTACCTCTTGCCATTACTTTACAGCGTATGCGATATCTTACGTGCACTTTCAACATTACACTGCACAATATAAAATAACAATGTAACCACACGTCCTTGCAACAGAATGAGTACTCTATTTTTAGGAAAACATGCCTAACTATTTAGATTGTATTACCAATATAACTTTGCTGATGATCTATTCCAGTATGACCTGGTACGGATTCAGACCCTTAGCACAGACCCTTAGCGTTAAAAAGTGTTAAATCATTGGCTCTATACACACTAAGCGTACATAAACCACTGTATATCGAGTTGCATTAGCCGAATGTCGTTCTGGAGTGGTGTAGTCTGTGTGTTATCACTGCAACACTACTATACGATGGATTCCACTGCACTTATACAAGTGAAATGTTACTGTTTATGAGTGTACCTTTTTACGTGCTTGCTGGAACTGAACTGACAACATGTGGTAGCAATCAATGTGTGTGATGAACATTACATAATAATCAATCTCTCTCTTTCGCACACCCTCTGTCTCTGTCTCTGTCTCTGTCTATGTCTATGTCTATGTATGTCTCTGTCTCTGTCTCTGTCTCTGTCTATGTATGTGTCTCTGTCTATGTACATGTCTGTGTCTCTGTCTATGTCTATGTATGTGTCTATGTCTATGTCTCTGTCTATGTCTCTGTCACTGTCTATGTCTTTGTCTCTCTCTCTCGCTCTCACACTCTATATTTCTGTCGCTCTTTCTCTCCATGTGTCTGTCTCTCGCTCTCTAACTCTCTCTATATATATACATTTTTCTTTCTCTCTCGCTGTCTCTCTATAACTCCCACACTCACTCATTCTATCTCGCTTGCTCACTCTCTCTGTATCTTTCTCTCGCTCTCACACACTCTCTCTTTCGCTCTCACACTCACTCACTGTCTCTCTCTCTGTCTCTCTCTTTCTACCTCTCTTTGGTTCTATATATAACTTCCTCCCTCTCTAGCTATCGTTCTCTCTCTCTCTCTCTCTCTCTCTCTCTCCCTCTCTCTCTCTCTCATAGACATATCTCCTTCCACCATATATGTCTCTCCCTATCTCTCTATCGCCCTCTCTCCTATCTCTCCTTTCCCTCCACCCTCTCTCCCTATCTCTCTGTCTCTGCCTTTCTCTATATCTCTCCCTCTATATCACTCCATCTATCTCTATGTTAGCCCTATCTCTCCTTTCCTTCCACACTCTCTCTATGTATCTCTCTGTCTCTCTCTTTCACTCTATATCTCTCCCTCTATCGCTCTCTCTTTCTCCCGTCTCTCATGTTCTTCCACCCTCTCTCTCTCTCTCTCTCTCTCTCTCTCTCTCTCTCTCTCTCTCTCTCTCTCTCTACTCTATATATATCTAATAGCCAC
>JAVCKZ010115200.1:0-10039 GCA_034780755.1 Lepetodrilus elevatus | reverse complement strand
AAGTAACTCAGAATGTTAGTCTGGAGCCCCAAGTTAAATCACAGTTTAGGCTAAACTAAGTTTAAGCGACGAGTTATACCACTGTCGGTATGATCCTTAAACTACGTCTGTGCATACAGACATTAGAATACTTTCATTTATAACAATATGCCACCAGGGTTATCTGACCCAGCCTTTGGTTGTGGGTTTCACAGGAGCACAGACATGTAGTAGGTTGTTCTCCCATCAGTAACTATTATTTTTTTTTAAATGGGGTTTAGAGTCGCTTTCAAGATTCTGACACGACTTGTCAGTTTAGGGCTGGAGGAAACCTGCAACATCCTTGGCACTGAACCTGTGAGCACTGGCTGGTATTGATAGACCAAGTATGATAACTGCATTGCCACTCTACAGATAGTGCATCCTATCAATATTGCTTCCAGTATGTTGAAGGCTAAGCACTGTATGACATCACATAAACCCTCAAATTCTATTCCTCCCAAAAATATTTTCAACTTACGATGACATCATATCTATTTTAATTGAGACTACGACAGCACGATAACAGCAGACGAATACTTTTACGAATTTCCTTGGCAATGCTGCAAATCGGCTTGGAACCGACACAGAGATTGATACATCACAGCGACGTGAAGGAACACAGCGACATGGAGGATTCCCCTCCAACATAAATAGACAGAGTAGCTCAATCAACATATGCACTGGGTTGACCCTGTGTATCCCTCCTGTCTTCCTCCCTGGGTTGCCAAGTAGTGAGTTGACATTGCCGTGTTTACTCGTTGTCCAGTGTCTGACCAGGTCACCCAGACGTTAATGTGTCGACATGTATCGCTCATGTCACGGCTCTGCGTCATCCCTGGACCCTATCTCTTGGTCCTCTCTGTCCTTCTCGGTCCTCTCTGTCCTTCTCGGTCCTCTCTGGCTCATGTCACGGCTCTGCGTCATCCCTGGACCCTCTCTCTGTCCTCTCTGGTCCTCTCGGTCCTCTCTGGCTCATGTCACGGCTCTGCGTCATCACTGGACCCTCTCTCTGTCCTCTCTGGTCCTCTCGGTCCTCTCTGGCTTGTGTCATGCTCGCCGTTTGGCTGTAGGAGCGGTCAGTGTAGTGGTGTGCAGCGATACTTACCTTTAAAACTTATTAGTCGAATAGAGATACAAATAGCAAATGTTCACAAAAAGCATGAATTTCTACTACTAGCCATTATAGGGATACCTTTAGCATTGGCAGAAATAGCCCGGGTTAACGGGCTAGTGTTAATTTCTATTCATGGGTGTGGTAGAAAGTTGAGTCAACCCTCTCCATGCTGAAGGCAACTGGAGATGCCCTAAAGGGCTGTACCTGTGCATAAGCCAGCAGGGAAAGGGTTAATTGTTATATGTCATGTCAATTCATTCATAGATTCAAATTTAGAAATGTAATGGATTATTATTATCAGACAGTGACACACTTAAATAATATCTTCCAACTGGCAATTTCTGTTCAAAATTTGAATTGAATCCAAAGTGGTTTTTTTTCTGAAATGAAAAACCTGCATATCTGACTACAGATGGTAAAAGAATGGTGAACAGTTAATGGTATCTAGCAATCATTCGAGTCATTACTTTGACTCTTAAATTATCAAGTCTATTTTGAATAATTTTATTCATGCTAATAAATTAAACAACATTTTCTTCAGATCATTCACATTTTAGCTAACATTTGACTTATCACTATTTAAATATCAACAACTTTGTGTTTTGGTTTACCGATATTGCAATTTCAAGCAGTTTAATAGCCATGCTCAGGATTTCTGGATATGTGCCCACACTCCTTTCATTTTGTTGATAATCAACTGGACTTATATCAACACCTGGTACGAGTTCTCATACTGTCGTATATTATAATATTGAAGTCGCCGCCTAGAGCTCTGAAATGTTTTGTGAGGACACACTCACTTTGAAGTTGTTTGTTCACCAGGTTGTAAGAATTGTATGCGTTTTTATATATTGGCTTCCACTGACGTAGTGAGGTAATTTTTATGGTAATTTTCATATAAATGTGACATAATGCATGTCAATAGGACTTTGGTGTATAATTAGGTCATCTGGTGAAAGGTTCCTTGTTGATATAGGTACCCGTAGTGTTTGGATGTCTGGGTATTTTCCTTTCTGCTGAGCACATTTCAATAAAGTTATATAAAATTAATATAAAATGACATTGAGAAATTTAGGAAAGTTTGTTGGTGGATAAAAAAGGGTAAAATCTTTGAAAAAATGTATGATGTCTGTATCTTTTAAAAATAATCAGCATTTTTTGTTGTGATTGATGACCACCAAAATATCGGTGGTCCAGACATGATAACAATAATGATAATGAAGATGATGATGATATTTGTGTTGATGATGATGACAAGCTGTAATACGTGAACTAATCTTGAAAATACATATAACTTTAAAATCCTATCTAAAATTTAAAAAAAGATGATGATGATGATGATGATGATGATAAAAATGTGATAAAAGATGATGATTATTGTGATGATGATGATGATGATGATGTCTCTGTTCCAGGCAGCCCGCACATCAGCTCCAGCACCTGCTACTCTGGAGACGTGGTACCTAGGAGCTATGTGAGCGTGGACAGCATGTCGCGCTATAGCCCCCGTAGCTACGACACCGGGGGATCGCGCCGCTACGAGACCAGTCTGCGCAGCTATGACACCGCCGGCAGCAGCAGCGGCTACAAGAGCTACGACTCGGGCAGCAGGCGCTACGACACCGGGCGCAACTACGACAGCTACAGCTCGGGACTAGCCAGCAGTCCGTCCAGTAGATACACCAGTCCTTCTTCCAGTTCCAGGACGTATTCATCCGCCACATCATCAGCCTACTCGCCGTCAAAGTCGTACGGGAGTTCCTACTCAAGTAGGAATGGGAGTGCAGACACCAGCTCAAGGCTGACTAGAACCACAAGGTGATCATCAGAGCTTGTTGATATAGCCCAGAGATTATGAAACTTCTGATTACGATTTCATGCTCAACTCAAAAGGTTTGTTCACAAATCCCCATATAAAATCTAAGCTTGAGCATGCAATCGTACTCAAAATGTTGTGTAATCTCGGGGTATGGCCTGGAGATTATGAAACTTTTTGAGTTCTATTTTATACTCAAATTTTGCATTGGGATTTGTGAGCATGAAATGGTACTCAGAAAAGTTTCATAATATCATGGCCTGTAGGTGTTGCTTAGCGATTGTTCCAGACCCACATTTACTGACACACAGATTTCATACTATTTTGTGCCACAAATGTTTTGACAGAATTGTGAAGTTATGTCTTGTATTTGATCACATGTTTTTTTTCTTTCTCAATTCCTGTAATTAATATCAGCTGTCAATTCTTTTATCAAATTATTTTTTTAGTAAATTCCTTAACATGTTGTCAATGTTAATGGTACATTTTATCTCGTCCAGAGTGATTTTATTTGATTAAATTCCTCAATATGTTGTTGTTTTTGTTAGATTTTATATTGCTTCTGCATTAGGTTTGCTATCTGAATTTTATGTACACACTGGTTTATTACAATTTAACGATTTAGTATTGAAATAGGTGTGTGTATTAATCTTTGTTAATTTTTTTGTTTTTTTACACTTCCATATTCATAGTGTTATTGGATTTGCTCAGGTAAAAACAGACAGCAACTGAAAGCATATTGTTGATTTAATATTTTAAGCAGCTGTGAATTATAAAAATGAGTAAAAAAATAATATCTGAAATATTCCTTCAAAGATCATGCGGTTGGCGATTGCAATCATGATAAAGTAATGTAGCTTCAAGTTATATCTGAGCCTGTATATAATTGAGGGAGGTAACTCTTGTAACTTTATCAGATTTATCCTATCCAGTGAGAATTTCAGTATGTGTATAACCCTAGGGCTTGTTTAGGCAGATATGGATCATATTAATCATCAGTTATTTTGAAAAACTAATTATTTTTTATTTATTTATTCAAATTTCATGTCAGCCTTTGATTTATTTGTTTTGGGGATTTTTTTCCTGACACTAATGCACACATTAGTGACTACACTGTTTTAGGTCTATTATCGTTATCTATGTTCTCTGCATTATGAACAGAAAGGTTTGGAATTACGGATATATGACTGGTCTGATATTTTCTGATTGAACAAAAACAGCTGTTGTGGGGAAAGAAGAAAACATTATTTTTGTTTGTTGTTTACAACCACCTCATCTATTTTGTTGAGAGCTAAATGTCAAAAGTACATTAGTTCAAAGTAATAACTATACTCTCTCTTCTCACCTATACCTTCTCTCTCATCCATCATCTTCCCATGTGAATTGGAGAAATAATTACAATCTCTAAATTGTACTGAAGTTTCATGTGATGATTATTGACTACACCTATAAATATATTGACTTGTTTTCTCTCTCTATTATAATGCACAAATTATTGATAAACTTCACATTGTCTTGCAAATATGTTATAACAATAATTTTAAAAGAAAATCGAGTAATAAACGAGTGGTTTTCTCTTTCTATCATCAATACAAATAAATGATCAACTTTATTTTCACCATGCCTTGTAATAAAAATAATATACTATCTTAACTACAATAATAGGAATGATAAATAAATATATAATATATTTTTTAATTAAACAAAAAAATATATAATAATAATAATAAAATAAACAAAGATTAATAATAATAACAATAACTAAATGGATAAATAAGTAAATAAATATGAGTACGGTACTACTCTTCCTGCATGTGAATACATGTTCTACAATGTTCTGCATTCTCAATGTTTCAGTTCAACAAGAGACGGGTCATCGTCTCCAGCCTCGGAATCGCGGTACTCTCGGAATGGCTACAGTTCCCGACGAAGCAGTCTCACCACTGCACGGACGGATTCCATCGACACCCGGAGCCCGCGATCAAGTCTGTCATCAGAACCGTCCTTCGAAGCCAAAGACGAAACCGAAACTCGAAGGGCGCGTCGAAACCGAGAGAAAACATCGGACAGTGATGAAAACAAAGATTCAAGATCCTACAGAAATTACTCCCGAACGTATTTGGACTCGAAGACGGACGACTCTAGCAAAGATGACGCAAGAACCAGTAGGCATACAAGAAGACGAGATTCGAAAACCGAGACAGATAGTGATAAGGATAAAGAGGATCGGTCGTACAGGAATTACTCTCGGAGGCATCACGACACCGAGAATGACACACCGGATAGAACCAAGAAGAAGGAAGGGACGAGTTACGAAGAAGACCAAGACGCAATGGACGCAATACTGCGACGGGCGGAACGAAGGAGGTTGTTGCGCGAATCGCGACAAGATCATAACACCAGCACCGACGATTCCAAAACCGAAACTGAAAAGTCGGAGAACAGAGGCGACGCTTTGGCGGAATGGAGGAGGAAGAGAGCGTTGATGCACGGCTCACAGTCCTCGGAGCAAAGCACAGAGACTCCTGAGGTAGCGGACAGTGTGACGAAGAAGGAGGTTCCAGCAGAGGCTGTGAAGGACACGACCGACGACAGTGACAGCAACAGTAGACAGTCCAGGTATCGGAGGAGACAGCAACTTTCTGATGACAAGGATACCAAGGATACGGCCTCTCCTGGTAAAGTTGAAGAGCCAGCTCATGGCAGATTTCGTAAACAGGAGGAAGATAGCAAGTCAGACAGTAGGGCAAGGTCTCGAGACCGGACGGACGATAAGGAGTCGAGCGCCATCAGTATGGAGACATCGTCCAGAGCCGAGAGGATCGCGAAGTATAAAGAGGAACGTCGTCGAGAGATTGCAGCCATATCCGGCTTGGCCAGTCATTTGGACACCGACTCTGATGCTTCCGCGAAACCATCCCTGTTTCTTACGGCCAGCTCTCGGAGGCAGAGTTCCGAAGAACGGTCGGAAGACAGCAAATCAGGAACGCTGAACGACCCGCCAGGAAAACCACGGCGAAGGCGTCTGCCCGAAGTGCCGACGTCCAAACACAACCCAATGAAAACAGACTCTAAAGTGAAGAGTGAAGTCGTGTCCAGCGACAGTGGCATATCTGAGAATGAGGCTCGATTTCGTAGAACTACGGACACCGATGTCTGCACCAGCGCCAGCAACGGCAGCAGTGTCAGGAGGTCGACATCGCTGAGAGGGGACAAGAGCAATTTGACTGAGAGTAGTTCTAGAGATATTGCTGGGCAGAAATCCAGAAGCAGAGACAGACTGGAGGCAGACAAATCTGGAATTAAAACAGCCTCACCAGGCAACAACAGGTCGTCGGAAGAGGAGAGGCCAGTATTAAAATCCAACAAGACTTCGACCGTGAAGTCCATCCGGAGATCCCAAAGCGACGCTACACACAAGCCCGAACAGAGTTCGGGATCAGAAACTCAACATGGTAAAAGTGGAATTGATCAACTCAAGCTGAGACAAATCGCAGGAAGAGGGGAGTTTCTCGAGAAGAGGACCCTCGGGGCGAAAGATAAATCGTGGGACTCAAACAAGAAAAAACACGAAAAATCTGAAAAGAAGGAGGAGTTTTCGGCGAGTTCCCCGAGTCCTCTGAAGACTCCGACGAAGATTGTCCGAGGAGAGATAGTGCCACTCTCTCCGGACCCGCTGGACGACTTGCTGCAGAAGAATATCGCGTTCTTGTCGGATGCGGATTTGGATTCCGTGGACTCGACAACGTCCGCCGCGTCCTTGACACAGAAAAATGATCCATCAAAAGCAAGGAGATCGCTCAGAAGGCGCCATTTGCAGAAGTCGCTCAGCAAGAAGTCTTCTGTGGATGAGGAGGAGGGGAAAACAGGAAGGTCTTTCAAGAGAGGGTATGTAGGACTTTATGTTATATCGATATTGTGTGATACCACTTTAGCATTGGAATGAAATAGTTATGATTTTTTTAAACAATGTTACAAGCAAAAGTTGAACAAAATGATGACAGAAAAGGTTGAAAAAAAAGAATCTAGGAGAATAAGTTTCATTCTTCAATACAGAGACACAGTTTATAGCTGTAAAATAAATAATAATATTCATAATAATGTACTTACGGTATATAGCACCTAATAGCCAAATATCAAATGCAGATTTGTGCAGCTTGCACAAGCACATTAATTTTAATCTTTGTATTTTTTTTATCTCAAAGAAAATATTTTAGATAATTGCGAATGCTTATATTTATTAGCTCAATGTGGGTTCAGTTATTGGTAGTTTATGGTATTAGGGATACTTTGAAAAGGTTCCATTTTCTACTATATAAACATATACACTACCCCACATAGTGCTTACACAAATCTACCTGGTCTGGTGGTTGTGGCAGGTGTTTAGGTCAAAGCCAGGCCCGGGGCATCTGCGGTGTTACCTTGGCTTCCAATGTGAATGGCCACCGCATTAGCTCTGCTTATATAAGCCAGCATGGGTAGTGTCCAACCATGTTTACTGCGGTAAAACATTCAAGAAATCTACGTGTTGTCTAGGCAAACACTGTCGGCATATAACTGTTGTCGTACCTTTTTAAAAATGTGTTTATCCTTCTGCATTTGTCAACAATTTGAGTAAGGAATTTTGTAAAACAGAAAATAAAAAGTTTTAATTTTTTTTTATAAATAAACACTGCATTGCCCCAATCATTGTTCTTAGCTATATGTGTTCAATATTGTAAGTAGAGATAGTGTTTTTCTTGTTATGAGATGATTATTTTTGCTGTTGATAGGTTCAATGTAGTCTGTGTCACACCTTGTTCTCACCAAGTTTAAAATCAAGTCTACTCTAGATTTCTGGAGAACAAGGTTCAGTTTAAATACCATGTAGTGTGTACGGTTATATCAGTATTCTTTATTTTATTATTTTTATCTGAACCTGCTCTGGCTTATGGGTCTTGCAGTGTTGTATAAATAATTGCTGTGTGTTTTCCTCCCACCATAAGCAAATCCTTGTTGAATACCGAAAATTGAGAACAAAAAAAATATGAGCTCGTTCACTCGGTAGTGATTCACATCGGTTTTGTTATCCCAAATCAAAAAGTGTATGGTAAACGTTTGAAGTAAGTAAGTGTTACATAATTGCTATGAAAGGTAAGCTTTTTATTAATAACATCACCTTTTGAAGTTTGATACGCATACCAGTCATGTCATTTAATACATCAAAATTCACTTTGATATGACACATTTTATCCTTGTAATCGCGCATCAATTGCAGTCGCTTGTGACAAGAACGAAACGATTTATTTCTAAATCGGCCCCGCATGTTTTGACAGAAAGTCGTAACAATAGCGAAAGTGGCATTCTTGAGGACGCTTACTCCTGGTATGTATACTTATTTCGCTCGACGGAGCAGGACAGCTAGACAGACAGGTAGGGGATGTAAACACAGGTAGAGCTCGTGGGGTCTGGAAACTCTGTTACTTCTGCTGCTACTGCTGGCTGCTACTCCCGGCCGTTACTGCTGGAGTTAGCTTTATACTGCCTCACCCAGGACCACTGGGAAACTCGATCATACAGCTCAGAGCTGGTCTCTGCACCACGACGGAATAAGGCAATACCTTCCCCAGCCGCTGCGTGAACTACGCAGAGATTCTCTGTCACCATGGGAAACTGGTAAGGTTTCGTTTTTTCGGCATCATCTTCGCATGCGCGGGTCGCGGAGTGGGCCCGATTAATTAACCGCAGACATTATTTTTTTCCGCCAATTTGTCGGCGGAGATCCAGGGGGGTATCGGTTATCTCGGGGAGTTGTGTTGTGTTGTGTTGTGTTGTGTTATGTTATGAGGCGGGTGTCTGCTGAGATAATGTGAAGAGTTGAGCTATGTGGGGATGTTCCGGCGGTATCTTTATGTCAACAATATGGAATCTGTGACCTTTACCTGAAAGTGTGATGATCATGGTAGGAAAATATCCCGATGGGTGTAGAGACTCGTGCGATTGACAAGACGACACACAGGTGGTAAATGATACTGACATTATATATACAGAAGTATTTTTTATTTCTGGAGAAGTTCTCCAGTACGTATGAATTCCCTAGAGGTAAGGGTAAAGGCTATGTCAGTTAGTGTAGATAGTGCACTCGTAGTTGTCATAGACCTGTCTAATGTGCCCAGCCTTGCCTTTAAGCTTTTCCTTTTGTAATGTTAGAAAAATATTTTCATTGTACCCCTTACACAATTGGCATTAAGTGTTATTAATGATATGTTTAATAATTTGAAAATTTAATATTTACACTAGAATTGTAATTACATCCAACTGATAATATGATTGAATGACGAGTCAGCTATTTAGTTGATTAGAAATTTATATTGTGTTTTTTAAAATTTCAGGAAGCATTCATAAAATACATCTTATATAAACTGTTGAACAATTTCTGATGAAGTTACTAGTAAAGTTAATGGTCAATAATCGATTATCGTACATTCAAGTATTTTTATTATTTAAAAGTGGGTGTCTGTCTAATGATGAAATGTATATAATCTGTCAAATACACACTGAGCTACTTCCTGGCATATCGGATAATCTGATAATCTCGTAGATTAAGTTACAAGGAGTCGGTAATGTAGTCTGGAATATGAAACACAATAAGTGGTGGTCTGAGTTTACTTCCTGTTTTAAGCCCAGTGTCTTTGCTCACAGGTTTACTGCAACGTTTAGTGCTATGAATGTGACGGGTTTCCTCCTGCCGTGAGAAGTGAAATAATCTTGAAATCGACTCTAAACTGCAATACAATGAAAACAAAACAACATAAAAAAAAAGAACATAAGCTTTTATCTAGACCATGTTGTAGTAGCCCTCTGATAGCGATCTCTAATACATGGCGATCGGGCACTTATGAGAGTGCTATGGTCTCATAGTGAATAATAGAGCTTCGTGAAACAATACCCAGCTTCACATCTTGGTAGTATTTGGATATATATAGTGTTTGATAGTCTTCTTTGGTTTATCTATACCAGGCCCATGAGACTAATATAGTTTGGCATGAAATGCATTGACCCCCCTATTTCGTAGATTATCTCGGTAAATACTTCATGGAATGAAAAAC
>JAVCKZ010115189.1:0-10039 GCA_034780755.1 Lepetodrilus elevatus | reverse complement strand
CTCAAAACCTTTCTTTTTAAACAATCATTTGACTGAACAATCTCCCATGTACAGCGCCAGTGAGCAGCTATAAGCTGCATTAAGAAATGCATTATTATTATTATATTATTATTATTATTATTATTATGTTTTTGTCTCTTCGAAGTGAAGTTATATGTTCAAGTCCGTGATTACGAAACTTCTTGAGTGCAATTTCATTCTCAAACACAAATTTGTATATGGGGATTTGTGAACAAAACTTTGAATTTTGCATTAAATTGTACTCGGACAGTTTCATAACCTTGGTGCCAGGTATCTCAATGTTGAGTAGTGCCAGGTATCTCAATGTTGAGTATTATCATCTAAGTATATATCCCATATCAAGGAGAAAGTATTCAAATGAAAGGTCTCTGTCATATAGTAGAATCTGGATTATGTTAGTTATGTAATGTTATTAGGCCTATAACTTAGTAGGACTACATACTAATAATTCGTAATAATAATTTAATTCATAGGTGGGAAATTGCATTAATTATTTGGTTGCATGTTTCAGGGTTGTATACCTACGATAGGTCGTTCCATGGTTGTAAATGGTGCTCAGCTAGCCTCGTACTCTCAAGCTAAACAGGGTCTCATGTTAACCGGTATGTATGCAGTTTGTACCTTTTCAGAATGTATATCACACCTGTATTTATTATTCAGAAGATAATCACTACACGTCTGTATTACTAATACAGGCATTATATATCATTGATGTTCGTATTACACAGGGATAATCCAATTATAATACTAAAGTTAATGAAAGATAATATAGGCAATATCCTCATACATGAGGGTTTCTCAGAACGCGCAATCCTGCGTCCCATACGCAAAAATTGCAAGTTTGGACGAACTTTATTAATAAGAATTGTTGATAAGTATATCAACATGCGTCCCCAGGACTCTCAAAAATTGAAACCTAAGTGGAACCCTGATGACTAATAACAGTTTTATCACACAAATTGAACATAATTGAAAATAACCACATTTTTAACATTTGAAAAATGTATTCAGCAATATAAAATGGGAAATTTGTGTAAATGTATCCTGATTGCATTTCCAGGATATTTCAAAGACAATCTCTTGCTCCATTTCTGTGCCAGTATGATCAGTGGCTTAGTGACAACAGCCGCATCAATGCCAGTAGACATCGCCAAAACAAGGTGAGACTACTCTGCACAAGGAGGCGGATAGTAGATTGGTTTTGGCTCAGTGGGTAGAGCATTGGACTCACAATCCAGCAACTCGGGATCGAACCCCAGGATTTGCACGGTCATTGTAAAAATCTGTACATTGGGAGTAGGGACAATTTTCTAATGTTCTAATTCAGAGCCATATTTTCTACACACCATGGTATTGGAAAAAAACCATCTTGAGACTGATTCTGATTTCAACTTAATTTGTGGTTGTCGTGTATTTCAGAATCCAGAACATGAAGATGATAGATGGCAAACCAGAGTATAAGGGTGCAATCGTAAGTGTGACAATTTAACACCTATAATTGTTACGGTAACTAATTGTTAATCACACGTACCTGTCCGAGGCGTGTGACACAATACCCATCATTGCCAAGAGAGCTGCTGAACAATAGGGACTGTAAATCTCATATGGGTCATTTCTGGCAACTGGTGACACCTAATTGGAGATATATCATTAGATACCTGCTATTAAATCAGGTTATTTTGAATGCAAAATCGATATGGCATGGTTTGAAAATGGAACTACAGGCTTTGATCGCAATGTCATATGAACGTAACCTGTGGAAATAGCTGTGGACCATATTTCATGAACATTACGGTACAGCGTGGTTGCTAGCGAGACTTGTAACAGTTGTTATGAATGATGTCTGCATCATGACATTTTCTTGTGATAGCACAATAGGGATATTTAAAGAACATTGGGAATCGTGGGCTATCTCTTGTCAATTTAGAGTCCTTATTTTGTATACTGTAAATCAGGAAATTAACGCGAGCAGAATATTAATGCGAAAAATCCGACCGGCGTATTGTCACATTTAATTGCTGCGCGTTAAAGGTAAGACTGGTGAACAAACATGAATGGAGACATGGCCATTCGCATTTTATTGGTGTCGCATTTACGTCTAAAATCTAGAGGTCGCATTAAATTAGCGACGCGTTAATTTCGTGATTTACAATATTCAGCAAACATTTAGCATAATTGCACTTCCAGTCTTGCATATATTGGCACCCATGACACTACACCACGACTGTTTCAGGATGTACTAACACTACATGTTTCAGGATGTACTCAAGAAGGTGGTGAAGAATGAAGGCTTTGCGAGTCTATGGAAAGGGTTCACGCCGTACTATGCCCGACTAGGACCACATACAGTACTCACGTTCATATTCTTAGAACAGATGAATAAGAAATACGGCTTTTACATTCTAGGAAATGCGAATGCCTCAGGTGGATTGTAGGACTTTCGTGTATATATATAGATACCTGAATGATGGTGTGTAATCAAAGACCCTTGTTAGAGGTGTGTCCTTTTGTTAAATGACTGAGAGATGTATATTGAAATTTTATAACTTTAGAGATGAAATCATCGTATTAATTTTGTGCGAGTGAGTATGTTCACTTTGTTTTTGAGAATGAATGGATCCAGATTGGAAACTGTTTGCCTATGTTGTTACTCCTGATATTTTGTTTGACACAAATTATCACGTGAAGTCAAATGGATGGAATTGACATAGGAGTAATGGGAATAAATGTGAAATATGATGCTTTTAATTTGAAAGTGTGTATGTCATTCTTTATCGTAGTGAGACGACTACTGAAATGGTGCCTATTTATGTTTCAAAAATTCACAGCTGGGTTGATTTCGACTCTAGTTATGTTTCATAATTGTTATTTTCCAAGTACAGTGTATACTGTATCATGTTTTCTGAATTTAGAAGGTGTTTATCTTTTTGTTTTGTGTTGAATGGATGATGATGATTTTGATGATGATATAATTGTTCTGTTGATGTGTTATACATATGTGTATATTAAGTATTGTTCATATGAGGAGCTTAATTGTGCTGTCAATATTTCATGTATTTTAACTAAAGAAATGTCAAAATTGACAACCGTTGAATTAAATGGGCATTAATTTGCAAATAGCGATTTATTTATGACATTGGCAAATTTGATTTAATGTTTGTAATTATATTTCAAGTTTACATAGTAGGTATATTAAATATGTTAGATGCTACCTGGTGCCCGTTGCACGACGCTTGTAAGTTGTAGTGCTACAATAGTTGTAACTGGGCTCCCGCCACAATAGAAAGTGTTGACGTTACAATAGTTCTAGCCTACAAGAGTGTCGTGCAACAGACATGCATGGTATTTACATTTACAAGTGTTCACTGGCTTGAATATGATTTATTGGAGTTAAGTATTGAGAACTGGGGTAACATGTTCCAGTTTCATATTTATTAGCAAAGTTATTTTTATTATAAGGCTCATCTGTACACAAACTCTCGCACAAATTATCGTTCCCAAAGATTTGCGTTTATATCTGGAATTGTGATAAGACATTCTTGGGTAAAACTGATTTATGTTGTATGTATGTATGTATGAGTGAAGTTTGGACAGCTTGCTTTATTGTTATCATACGTAAATGCAGCCTTCTATCTGGTGTATGCAAGGTCACTACTCCGTACAGGCAGATCGGGGTGTCTCCAGCTGACTAAGCAGATGTAGGAAAAGATTGTGAGATGCCAAAGACTTTTTTGCATATTTTCAAGCATAATTTAAATGATTTCTTGTACATTGACTTCCAATGTTAACATTGAGGTGGTTGGTCCCCTAGTTTACATTGTGCCTTTACCCTCTCGCCAACAATCGCAGATTTGTTTGCACTGTCCACCGTAGTGGTGGGCAAGTCTGTGCAAGTGTAATCCTAGCGTACATAGTCATTGGCAAAATTTCATGCTAATTTAAATAATATGGCAATTTGTTGACAATTGTGAGAAGAGTAAACATATGATAAACTGAAACTGAAAGTCGGAAATCTGCTGACAATATGATAATCAAAATAACGCACAGACTTTGATTAACATTACTGTAATGTGTTGGGGATATTACCGGTACCATTATATGATGACAGTATTACATTACCGGTAACTGATTATCACGATCTATAATCAGTTATTGCACCATGATTATCCAAGTACTGGTAATATGTTTTTGTTTGAGATGCAATTTCTTCTAAGCCATCTGTATTCAGAGCTGTAGTTCATTGTTGAATGTGATGCTTTTTCTTTTGAATGTATTTCTTTGTTCTTCAATTCTTTTCTTGCCATTTGTTTTCATTCTGCCGGTTTCTGAATCATTGTGTTCAGAGAAAGCCATTTTCTTTTCCCCAGGATTTGTTTAATGTTGTTGTCCAGGGCCGGTATTCATAAAGGGGCTTAAGTAAGTTTTTGATGACAAAGTATATAGCAAAAACTGACTTACGGTAGCCCCTTTATGAATACTGGCCCAGTATTAAATGTTAGTAGGATATGTATGTGAATTGATATGGAAGGACATAATGTGTGTCAGATTTGTAAATGTTAATCATGTTGATAATTTTCTGTCAATCCATGACATTGGCAATCTAAGACTAATAGTGAAAATTGCTGAATAGCAATTGTATCCCAGATATTATTTTTTTTCTATGTTTTTTTAATAACTACTGTACCAATGAAATGTTGTCCAAATTGAATGAAATTGCTGTTGATCTCGAAAATATCATATAAAATATCAATTTATGCAATTATGGAACTTGATACCGGTAGTGATAATATTTTTTTTTACCAATGTTTTGAAATATTAAATTTAATATACACATTGTGCTCATCAAATTATTTTTAGTTAAATTAATGAAGAATGGACTGCATAATTTGCTATGAAATTTTGAAATATTGAATGCATCTATAATTTGAAATCCATGTATGAACGAGAATGACCATTGTACATTAAAATTGTATGTTTGTGATCGAGTAGATTGAGAAAATCCAAGTAGATAGTGCTATTGTCGCTGCAGATATTCTTCCGATAAAATGTTTCGACTTCTGCCACTCATGTAATAAATTATGATCTCCTTTAACCCTCCTCATGGTGGATGAATCAGGCATCTCCAGCAGGTAAAATGTTAATACTGATCGGACAGTGTGCTGTTATTTCACCATTATTATTTTATAAATAGTCCATCGTTGTCGTCTTTTTCAAAGAGAAGTTCACTGGAGATGAACTACAGACCACTGGTTTATCATTAGGGTTGTGCTATTGGTTTGATCGTGGAATAAGAAAACTATGGTTGAGATCGAGTATGTTTTAGGTCCCCGTACCAAGAATAAATGCTGGTTGTGACAAATTAGAAATATTTTAATCTTTAAATTTTACTTTTTGGGATGCAAATCTATATGGCAGCATAGAAATGTTGATGGTTTTAGCAGTTTTTGACTTGATGGGTAACTATGGAATGCATTTGGTGGATTCAGTATTAAAAACTAAGATTGGAAATGCAATTCATACAATCTAGTCTTAATATAATATTGTTCCTTTACTGATTTGATTGTTTGAATTAATGTTTTACGTCGCGGCGGGAATATCTCACCCATAGGCGACAACTGTTACTTTATTGTCTGTAGTATAGTAACAGTCGTCGCCTATGGGTGAGATATTATTGTCTAGTATTATTTGTTGTTTCCATAGTACAAGCCTGTTAAAAATAAAATGTGATGACAGCAAATTCAGAGGTCAGTTGATCATTAACATATCACTGTCACATTATATGCAATGAAGAAAAACCCAAAGGCATTTTTTCCAATTTTGACAGTTGTAAGGATGTGGATTGGACATACTTTCTGATTGGACATACTTTCTGTTTATAAATTTACTACATTTGTTTTTCTCAGATTTCTCTTTTAATTTCCAGACTAAATATCTACATCATGTTTTGTGTCCAATCTACATCCAAACATCCTTCCACTGTAATCAAATTGTATGTTTACAATGGTATCTTGCCCACCATGTATCAGGGAACCTTGTTATGTCATAGTATTTACAAATTGTTATAATTTTCATTGGTTTTGTTTGATGAAGGTCATGGGTGTGGTTTAGATGCCCGCTCAACTTGCAATATGTAATATAGGGTATATTTATGTACATGATTACTTTAGCTCATCAGACTGAGCTGGTAGAAATGTGTTCAGAAATTAATTAAAATGTTACGAGAAGAGTAGCAGGCAGTTATTTTTTACATAGGATCGTACAATAGAAGCAGAAAAAAATAAATGATTATTGGCGATATTGTTCTGGTGTGTTTTGTAATCAGAGGCAGTCCTATCAAGATTATACTTGGACTTGTTATCAACACCCCTAGCACTGTGTATTAATAAAAATGTAACTTAAAAGACAATCGATGCCGTGACCCCAGGGCAGGTTTAAAATTCGGGACTAGGAACTGAAGTGCTACATTCTACAATCTAATTATATTAAAATCGAATCTCGTTTAGATTCTTAAAATATTTCCGGTACCGTAATCAATGTTTACAAAATGGATTTCAGCTGCAAATACGTATATGGAATGCCGTTACTGATTTTATCACATAACATAGGTGTTATTCACCCATGCAATAAATATAAATAACTTGCACTAGTGCAATAACATGTAGGTTCCTTATCTATGTAGCGTTAACGCACGCTTGCTGCTTCACAGGCATGTGACAGGGCACCAGTCTATACGAGCGTGGCTCTGCACGGATGATCGTTCAGAGAGATTTCTTTTTCACAGTTACGGTGGATTCGTCAAGTGTTTCAAACTGCTGAAAGTCGATAATATAGTTTTTCTAGAGCTCGTTTAATAAATTCAGTATTAAATGACCACTCATGTTAGATCCTCTATTTATTATGCATCTTATGCTAGTAAGTACTATCATGAGTAATAGTGTCAATTACACAAGGATATAACAAACATGAGACCAACAAAACCAAGTTTAATTTTTGTTTTATTTACAAATAATACAGCAATGTTGCACACACACAATAGTTAACAATAAATATAAATAATTGACTATTTCATAATAATCGCCTGTATTTGATACAGTCCGATGCTTAGAACAGTTCTTTGATGTACACACACCACAGTTATTATTTGGCAATGAAATAGCATGATGCCTGAGAAGAAAAGAAAAATGAAGTCTAAATTAACTTACCGGTATTAAGGACAACACTTCAAAAGTACATGTATTACCGGGTTAACATAACTTGGCTACCTATAAAGAATAAATTAATTTGGATTTTAGAAAAATAAGAAAATAATGATCATGCTTGGATAAACCATGCACTTGCCTAATTATATAATCTAATGTTCACCATAGTCTTCACATAGTAAATTAAAATGATTAGCATTCCACTTTAGGAAACAGTAAATTTAAATTCACAAAATCTAATAAGAACAAGAACAAAACCCAACATGAAACATCTCATGATGAAAGAACGGCAATTCTTCCCATTCTGGCATTCAATCACAAAGCACCAACATGTCTTCAAGACCTCTACCCAGACGAGATTACTGTACTACAGTTTGACCAACATAGGAGCAATAAGAGCATTCGCCTTCTCAGCTCCCTGAAGGTTTTCCACGATTTTCAGAGCAAATTCAAAGCACGTTCCCGGACCCCGACTTGTGATTATTTTACCATCCTGTTCAACTCTGTTCTCGGTGTACTTGAAGTCTCCTAAAATAAATAAAATATGTACGAGCAGATGTAGAAAATATTGGCATTATTGATTGTTGAATTTACATTACATACAGTAGACCTCGCATATAATGTACCTATTGGGACCAGCTATTTTTGTCCGTTGTATGTGAAGTCCATTATATGCATATGCCGTTAGATGGGACCAGGCTCCGAGATTACGAAACTTTTTCCATACTCTACTCGGAACTCTACTCAACTTTGTTCATAAAACGTAATGTGACGTCATGCTGTGTGAGTAGGGTTATGACGTCACATGACGTTTTATGAACAAAATTCTGAGTTGAGTATGGAGTCGTACTCAGAAAAGTTTCGTAACCTTGAGGCCAGGACTTCAGATTCAGTCTTTTATATAGGCGAGAGTCCGGTATATGCAAGGTCTACTGTATTTCAATGGCTTGAATTTACTTAGATAATCGGCAGGGAATTGTAAATTCTATCAACTTGCTGAGCCACTCACCTCCTGCCATCTTGTCTTTCACCCCAGGATGTGATGTAACAGACTTCCCTTTGCCGATTCCATGCGTCAGCAGTGCCGTAGGAGCTACAATGTACAGCATATACCATTATTGCCAAGACTATCGCTCGCATTACAGTGTGTCAGTTTATGGCAGGATGAAATCTGTGACACCCGTAACACTGCAATTAATTCTTGTACCAATTAGTGTTTTGCAGGTTTACTGCAAGCACAAGCTGATACTGATGAAAAAAATCAAACACGATATAATATAATAAAAACATTATTAATATCCCCCCACCCCTCAAAATGTTGAATTTAGTCAACGAGGAGAAAATTCAAATAGCACTATTGTTTACTACCGTAAAATGTACAGTAGTTAATAAAGTGTGCATATTTTTATATGTCATAATTCCCTTATTCTCAGGCTTCGGATGTGTTGATAGTGGTGGTTTTATGAGTACTAGAACATAATGGATAGCCCATCAAGATACAACAAATGTATTGTACTGTTGAAAGTGCGTATCAATTTTCCTTTGGTTTGTTGGTTACATGGACACACATTACAGGTTGTCCTACTATAACCCAGTGGTTTCAGTAAAATCGGAAGTAGATGGCTGAGTACCAAAAGTAAGAGGCAAAAGATCTGCATAAACCATAGATTGAAAGTAGATAGCAAAATTAGGGAAATACTCCGAAATAGACGGACAATTTTGCTGGTTGCCCGCACCTATTGAAACCACTGACATACCACCATACTATGTATACATACCACCATACTACTGTATACATACCACCATACAGTATGGCATACCTTTTTGTTTGTTTTTGTATTGGGGTTTTAAGTCGCATTCTAGAATCTTTCACTAATATCACGACTTGTCAGTTTAGGTCAGGAGGAAACCTGCAACATCCGTAGTGCTGAATGTTGCAGTAAACCTGCGAGCACCGCCTGGTACTGACAAGACCAAGGATTATATCTGCATTGCCACTCTACAGTCAGCGCAACCTATCAATATCGCATCAGATAGGTAACTTCGGCGAACATTGATGCCCGGTCCCCGAGGCGGGATTTGAACCTGGAACCTTTGGCTCCGAAGTCCAACACTCTACCACTGCGCTACATCCCGCCCCTATGGCATACTACTATAAACATAGCACCATACTACTGTATACACACCTGCACATACTGCAGCAATCAGAGCTCCTCGGGACTCCTGTTCTTTCAGCAACTTGCCGACTTTCTCGGACTGAAACCAGGGCATTGAAATATCACTTGCTTGAACATGATACATTTTTATGTAAACCTTTTAAAATGTAATTATATTTTGTTGTTTTGCGGGTAAACAAGAGCATTAAAATTGAACCAAGATATAATTTATTATCAAATTGTCCTATGATGCTTTTAGTTTTAGTTTTACAGACCAAATTTGTGTTGACTGAACAGGTGATTTTATCTTACTTCACACAGGTTTTGGGCATTTTCAAAAAGTCTCCTATCATTTTACCATGTTTACTGCATGATGAAGCCTACAGTGTACCTGTAGCACATAGTGTTGCAGGAAACCCTGCGAATAATGGCTGGTACTCGCTAACCATAAAATAACACTGAAATTATTGGTATTACAGAGTAGCAAAATTGAACAATTATTTAATTTCCTATAAAATTGGTTACATCGTCCTGGGTATCGTTTCTCGAAGCTCTCTTAGCCACTAAGGGACCATAGCACCTTTTTTCCCGTTAGCTACGGTAATACATTGCTAAGAGAGTGCTGTGGTCCCTTAGCGGCTAAGAGAGCTTCAAGAAACGATA
>JAVCKZ010115178.1:0-10039 GCA_034780755.1 Lepetodrilus elevatus | reverse complement strand
CACACACACACACACACACACACACACACACACACACACACACACACACACACACACACACACACACACAATTTGTACATCATGACGAATGACCTGCAACTCATTCCTTTGGCATCAATTCGGAAAATCTCCAATAATAATTACTAACGTTGGAAAAATCACGTCCGACATAATCCTAGCTTATTCGCCAAGGGACCACCAATATAGTTTTTGACGCGATGCTTTTGCAAGTCTATGTGTTCCCCGTCCAACGATCGTACGAGATTTCTTCTTTATGCCTCGGGTAAACACGAGATTCATGTAGGCTGATTACCGAGATCCCCACCCTATTTTCCCTGATAATATTATCTTTCACAGCTTGGCCTGCGTATCATTCGGAGTATGTCGATCCACTCTCTCTGGGTTCTGAACGGCCAAAGGCGTTGTTCGCAACACAGCATTGTAGGCAAGTTAATACGATCATTTGATTCATATCTCTAACCCCACAGGATAACGTGTTGTTATTTTCAGGTGTTGAACACGAGTGTTAGGACTGCATCTCTCGATTAAGAACACATGGCATGCATACTGGACGTACGTACTGCAGATTGTATTGTTCAGTGTCTCGTAGATATGTTCATCAACTAATTTCCTCAAGAAAGTCGGGGGGAAAGATGGATTTCTTTTGTTACCAATACCACCGATAGTCATGTTCAAAGCGGTTGAAGCCATGCAAACATTCTCAACTTGATGGTTGGTAAATGCATGTTTCTTTCTTTCTTGGGAATAATATCAATCATTATTTGTTAAGTTGGCATAGTTACCCAATCTCATTCTATTGTGAATAAAATATGTTTAAACTAAACTAAGAGAGAACAAGTGGGACTTAGAATAAAAATAAATCTAAAGAGAAAAGCTAAACTGTGGAACACATACTATAACGAGGAAACAGGTGGGATATAGATTTTAAAATAAGGAGCTAACAGGTGGGGTCATAGATTAAACATGTGAAAATAAGGTGAAACGTAGAATACAAAAAAAATAACCCACATAGATTTATTGCCGATTATCTTGTACTCTTGAATCGATTTATTTTTGGGTCCAGCAGTGTGCGAAGGTCGAGCTAAACTCATACAACTCCAATCTATTCGTCTCAGATAATATCCAGAAATACAAAGGATTTCATCAGACGGTTTATATGCATATTAATACGGCGTCGGTCAAGATGCATGTATAATCAATCACCGGATCCGTCCAGAAATATACGGCCCTTTCATTCTCTGTAGTCTCGGCACCATAATGATTCCATGTATTTCTACTTTGTGTTGGGAATATCAGATAACTGCCAAATGATGGAACTGGTATTAGTGTCCTCGTCACAGAATGTATGTGGCTAGTTCCCTTCAACCTCTTTACTGCTAACTCTTCATTTGTCATTGTCCCGGAAACATCTACAGATGTATATGGTGAATGTAGATTGTCTCAAACTATCTAGCATACAAGAAGCTAACTATAGTTAATGCTATAATCCTTTAATAAACATAGATGATGGCAGATACCATGCACATACAGATCTGTATGTGGTCTTTGATGGCGGACAAGCAAAGGAGAGCGGCCCCGTTTAATATACAAGTATCGTATTATTATGACATTGGATTTGAACGAGATTACATGATAATCTAGAAGATATAAAATGGTTGCCCTAACGCAAATACCTACGTAACGCAAATGACACTGAAAATGCATCTTATAGAGAGCAACTTGGAACACAGTCCACCGACTACTCATCCTCTCACACGAGGGATACTTTATTACGCTCAGGACTCGCTGCATAGTACACACTGAAGTGTGAACGTAATTAAAGGTACCCCTGGGGTGCGAAGATGCCGACTATTGAACACTGATACTAAATAGGCCATGTGTTTCGAGGATGAGGCTACCTAGCATGCAAACGTAGATGATCACACACACTCTATATAAATGTGTATTTTTATTGATTGATTGATCGATCATGTAGTCAATGTCATGGGGCCTATTCTCGGACAGTTCGTAGCCATATACTATACTAATAGTTAAGATTGTCGTACGATCGAAAACACGTTTCAAGAATAGGACCCCTGATCTTCATTGCAACATACGCCTACTATATATGTGGCGCTTAGAGCATGCCTTAGGGGGTGGATTTGGCGCATTATAAGTGGCCTATTATTATTATTATTATATTTTTTAAAATTATTATTATAGAGACGATACATGGTTGTATGTAACTATTTTATAACGCTCACTATTCGGTCATATAATATAAGTGGATATTTTAATTATTGGGTACGAACTCTGACCATCATGTACCCTGTCAGTACCTGCCAGTACCTGTCGAGTCCAACCAACGGGGTGTCAGCACGATGTTCTCCTCCAATCAAAGCACTCAATGGTACCCCGTAGGCTAATACAGCCGGTGATGTCAGTGCTTGTATCTGCGAGTTCTCTGACAGTGTTACAACTACACGTATACGAAGGGGCTTCCGTCACTACCAACGTTTGATTCAGTATTCCTTTTTAAGTCAGAGTATCCAGTAACTTTTATCTCTGGCCTACGTGTCACTCACTTTTAAATCCCTATCACTCCTGTCATTGTGCAGACATCACACGCTCAGCAGCACGACGTCTTTACTTGATCCGGGTCCCGATTGCCCTTTGACCTTGACAACGCCCCCTGGCGAGCACCAGTTGATGTCGCCGCAGCAGATGTTGTCGGCGGCAGACTGCACGCGGTGACATACATTCTCAACGCTTTGCACGTGCACCACTCAATCAACTGCATGCTCCATGGGTGGGACGATTATCACTCGATACCCCCCGGATGTGTCCCCTTCTAGGCATTCTTGTTGATGCATTAAATACGAAACAGTGGGTTGCAATTCTACGATCTGTTGGTTGTAGTCTGTTTGACTACTTTGGCGTTTGCCAGGATGTTTGACTACTTTAGCGTTTGCCAGGAAGCGTTTGATCTCCAGACAACTGTATAAATAATGCAGCACGCGCAGCTAACTAAAACATGGAAACTCGACAATGCAGTGGCGTAACCGCAAATGCAAAGATTAATTCTTACAGCCTGCCGGTTCTGTAAAGTTCAAACACTTCCCAGAAAAAAAAGGAGAAGAAATTAAGAACAAAAATAATTGTTTGGTTTGATTTCAGTGTGTACGGCATGTTTTTGTTTACTTTAATTTAACTCTTTCCATGCTGGATGCAACCGGAGACGCCTCAAAGAGCAGTGTCGTCGCCTAGTCCAGCAGGAGTAGAGTCAATGCATAAGGTTGAAAGCAGTCCTGTGTTCGGGCCTGTAGGAAAAAATGGGTCGGTGCCAGCCCACCCAATTTAATATTGTCACTCTCCAAATTCATCGACTTTACTTTTCTATGCTTACAATTTGAAAAACAAAGATGTCACATTTGACGGTGTGCTCAGACTGATAAGCTAATAGACTGAAATGCTTATATTTAACAGAGTAGATTAACAGCCGATTTAGACTATTCGGGAACATACGTCGTTTAAATTTCTGTGATTCTTCAGCCAGATAATTGGTCTTGTTACTTTGCTTTATGTAATATATTGTAGTATTCTATGTAATACTGTATATTGTAGTATTCTATGTATATTATGTTGTAAATATAGCGTATGATTCTATGTAATATATTGTAAATATATTGTAGTATTCTATGTAACATATTGTGGTATTATAATGTGTATTATGTTGTAAATATAGTATTCTATGTAATATAATGTAGTATTCTATTTGGAATATATTGTAGGATTCTTATAGTATTCTCTATGTAAAATGTTATAGTAATCTAGATAAAACACGTTTGATTAACGCTATTAACGACTTATGAGCTGCCCCAGTACACATATACACATACATCGTACTGTATCCTGCTGTGAGATTCATGTGCTGCTGTTGAAGTACGACTGTGAGGTGCAACGCTTGGACCAGAGCGTATACGGATCTTGTCAAGATCCACCAAATATCCGCAATGGATAGTAGGACGCCAAATCAATTACTAACAGAAGTGCTTCCATGAAGAGATCACTCCATTCCAAAGCCCAGGCAAATCCTGCTGAGACTCGCAGACTGGCTGTACACATCTCAGAAGGACAAAAAACTGTCTCCTCAAATTGACTGATCGTTCACTGGAGGACTCAACTGATCGTCGTTCGTTACCGAGTGTTTCTCTATACCGAGGGCCGATGTTCGACGTACCACGGGTCTGCCAGGCCTATGAACGACTCCAATTCCCAGACCGATGATTCCCCGACACCGTTCGCTTCACAGCCAAATGATGGATGACGTCTTGTGCTGCGTTCGAGCGACGTTGACCACGACCAAATAAGAACATACCTACGTCACTTCCGGTTCGCTTCAGTACGTACATGGACAATAAGGCAGTTCCGAGTTCGAACTAAGTCAGAGGACCCACTATCTTGACTGTTTGTTACGTGCTGTATGATGTTTTCCCCTCGAATGATAGAATGGTGGATCAAATCAGTGTAGATATGTCGTCATCGCTATGTTCATAGACATGATTCAGTGGTATAGTAAGGAAAATATCCTGATATGTAATGCAAAATAACTGTTTAGGATCTACAATGTTTTACTTAAATTTTTATTAACGCCACGTGTGGTTATATCTGTTCAGCCATGCATGACGAATTTAAACCAATTTACGGACTATATCGATTAACTACAATACTTTGTGTCTGGATTTTCTTGTATTTTATATTCATTTCGATATGAATACATTTCATACTACATCGAGTTCAAAGATATTTTAAGTTACATATTCTGCACTCCCAATGGCAAGACATAATGATAGTGATAACAATAAATACTATACTTATATTTTATATTGTTTTGTATATATACAGTGTATCCTAAACGTGTATGAAAGTCACAAGACGTAATTTCGGAGTTTCTATGAACAATTGTGCTCGAACACAGCTCTGTAATAATGTAATATCGACCCTGATGAAACCTGCCATCACAATGAGGGATTGTATTCGGCCATAACACAGACCTGTTTCCCGGTTCTTCACCGTCCGTTTGTCATCAATTGTTGCGGTGGTCACATATAAGGGAATCCCGACTGCTATTTGTTTCTTTCCACTGGGAATAACTGTCTTCATGGTAGCGTTTGTCAGAAACGTTCTGTATCATATCCAGGGTAATGGGATTAGAGCCTGGAACCTGCGTTTGAAGCACAGCCAATTTGATGAAATTCCTGTTGATCTTCCCTTTTCATACCGCATCATATTAACAATTCCCTTTGCAGAATATTACTTTTCTCTTGCTTTGATGGATAGGAGATTTTGTAAACTCATATTGGTTCTACAAGAAATCCGTGTGTCTAAAGTTAACGCATGAGTCCCTCCCAGCGAATTTGTCACTAGTTTAAGTGAAAATATATATTTTAGAAAATAACTGAACTACTGACGAATTTTCATGTAGGAATGAACATACATGTACTTATATTGTATATTGATTTTCGTGTGTTCTTTTTGTTTGTGGTTTATCTAGATATATTGTCTGATAATCTTATTATTATTATTATTATTTATGTATTCGCAGATATTAATAATTATAAGACGACACGAACTATAAGAAGAGCATTCCATTAGTATTAACGTACCGATATTGACATTCATTCCGCCCATCTTCGCGAACTATGGTTAAAACCTTCCGATTCACATCATCTTGAGACTATTTTGGACACTTGTGATAGTAGCATTATAGGTGACAGGCATTCTATAACCGTTTTGAAGAATGTGTCAGAAAAATGATGAAGAACGTAGAACTAATTGGCAATACTATAATTGTTAACACGTCTCTACCAGCAATTTAAAATAGTGACATAGTAACTGCTTCCGGTGCGAGCGATCATGAGAAGTACTGGGAGCCTATGCTGGAAACGTTCTTACGATCGTACGACAAATCTTAGCGATTTTTATAGTCTGGCTACGAACCGTTCTTAGGTTAAAAAGTTCGCAAGAACCTTTCGTTAATATACCCCCGTGTACCACAAATTGCACGTCCAACTAAACACATTTTCGTTTCCAGACAGTACCAATACCTTTCTGGCAATTGGTCCAATGTTTTATATTGACAAGGTTAGTGAAGCCACCATTGAAATATGGTCCAATTGGATTCATCGTGTTATGTTTGAACTGCGACCTACGAGGCACCGTGGCAGTGACCCGACCACAGACATTGAGAACGTTCCGGTGCGACCTTTGTTGTATCACATCGCAGATTGACTCAACCAGTTGACCCCGAGGTTGTCAAACATCCGAGTGTGTGACTCCATCTCTAGTAATACCCCCAGTAATGACTAAATGGTCAAAGTGAGATACGATCTCTCGCCCCACGATCGCACTGATAGTGCCGCGGTTATTCGACCTTTGCCATCGGATGACCCCCAAGAGTGAGAACTTTCGAATAAATTACGACATCGAGAAAATTGGCTCCGCGTCCGTCATGTCAGATAACGTCGTGTTCGTAGTGACATTCTACGTTAATGGCCGCCGCTTTGAAGAACGATTCCTATCCCACAAACTATGATGCTCAAGTGATGCCGGGGTAGAAATTAACACCTGCACTTGTCAATGCTTTTCAGTCGCCACCCTGTGCGTACTAAATTCACGTTAAGGGTCCGCGCACTTAGCCACGCGCGGAGGGAGGTATCGCCGTTCTGAAGCAATCTTCAGGACACTAACGACCATTGTTCTACAATATGGGTTGCTTTCTGGAGGACATAATTCTGAGAACGCAATTCTGACCAGATCCACCCCGTTCCTATATCCGGAAGGAGTCAACAGCAAACATTGGTACTCTATCATTGAAGCTCTCGTATCCGCAAAGAGACCACAGCGCTCTCGTGGTGATGAGCGGCAAAGTCACGAGAGCACTATGCTCTATCAGAAGATACGAGAGCGTTATGGTATATCAGACGATACGAGAGCACTATAGTCTATCAGAAGATACGAGACTACTGTGGTCTATCAGAAGATACAAGAGCACTATGCTCTATCAGAAGATACGAGAGCGTTATGGTATATCAGAAGATATGAGAGCACCTTGGTATATCAGAAGGTACGAAAGCACTATAGCCTATCAGTAGATACGAAAGCACTATAGTCTATCAGAAGATACAAGAGCACCGTGGTATATTAGAAGATACGAGAGCACTAGAAGATACGGGTGATTCATGAAATTGTGCCACGGCCAACTTCACAACTTGTCACAGTGGCAAACACCGAACAGGATGAAATACGCAACAACTAAAACATCATCAAATTTATTCAATAATGTATTTACAAATAATGTATGTTAAATACTATACACCATAGAATCACCACTGTCGAGAAAGAATTCATAATTATGTTTGACATGAAATGACTCGACCGTTGCCGTATCGAGATGCACATGAACAGGCGTATTGAAATTATATATCAGTTGAACAATAGGAGGCGCTGTTCTGCAACAATACAAATTACTGCGATTACACTGCTGTTAATAAGCTTAATTATCACCTGAAACATTTATCAGCAAGGTATGTTACCAAAACATGACCAGCGCACCAATGGAAGTTGACAGAATTAAAAAACTTTTAATATTAGTATACTGCCATAACTGTCGCTCAAGCGAATATAACATGAACATTACACTTTTCTTTACATATTTCTGCGATGTAAGATCACTGAAGCAATTAAGCAACGGTTTGTAAATATATACGATACGATATTGAAAAGTATTTGTACAATATTATGCCGTAATTGTACAAAATGGATTCGCATGTAAACCATTGTATTACTCATTTGCAGGCTAGGCCTCGTTATTTACGGTATATGAACCAGAGATTAAATATATACCAGTTCATAGATGGCTAGAGT
Source organism: Lepetodrilus elevatus (assembly GCA_034780755.1). Taxonomy (NCBI): domain Eukaryota; kingdom Metazoa; phylum Mollusca; class Gastropoda; order Lepetellida; family Lepetodrilidae; genus Lepetodrilus; species Lepetodrilus elevatus. Next base: position 2,113 of record JAVCKZ010115178.1, on the reverse strand, counting down.
CATCGTACGTAACTCACACACACAACACTATTCTACTCTGCTATACATTACCCGTGGTAGGGAGATTCGCGGTCTTATCCGTACGGAGGTGTGTCAACGTATGCTGATTCTGATTGGTTCCGTTATACGGACCTTGGCAGTTTTGTCCAATGCGGTGCTGCCATGTATTTTCGAAGATGGATATAGACGATAACTTCACGATAGTAATTGTAACTCACGTAAAAACCCGCGAAATACCTTACGGGTACTAAATATCAGATTCGAATAGTAGTAATATACTATTCGAATAGTGGTATCCGAATAGTAGTATCCAGTGCGCTACACGTGATGGATCCTAGTCAGCTTGTCGACTATCATCCTCGAGAACACAGGGGCACTTAATTCCGTTCAGAGCTCACTATTAGTATAAAGTGAGTCTTGAACGGAATTAGGTGCGAGGATGGTCGAGGTTGGTCGAGGATGGCCGAGGATGGCCGAGCACTACATATATTGAACTTTATTGAAGCCACCGTGTGTAGCTCAAGGGATAGCATTCAAACCTACTGGACAGAGTATTCGAATAGTATCTCGTAGGTTTCATACGATGGCTTTAAGCATAGGTCAATGTACGAGCCGCACAAGGTTGCATATATAGTTTTGGTTGTACTGTATGATCCGTTCATATTGCAACGTAAATAAGTTCTTGGGATAAGAGTGTTCAAGACATGCATGTGTGTGATACCGAGTATGAATAGAAAAGGCCCCATTTCCTCATAGTGCACAATACAAAATATAATTATTGTTATTAATGCTTGTTAAATAGGTTGGTAAAGAAAAGTACACCAACATATTCACATATTGCAATGTCTTGAATCGAGTGCAAATATCAAACATACAAACACTATTTCCATCAATATCGATCGAACAGTTCTTGTCATTTAGACCGTCGCTTTTCGAAAGATCCACGGGACTTTTCCTTATTCGTCGTGATATTAACTATACGAAACTCAACATGAGACGGTTTGCATAACTCAGGGTAACAAAGCGGAGTAAACATTTCGGATATAAACAGCAAACGACGATACATAAACCTGCTCATCTGTTTTGCATATAATGTTGATAGGTTGGTTTTTAAAAAGCAGCATTATGGTCATATGCATAATAAATGTAATTAATTTTAGTTATACATGTTGTATTATGATAATGTATCCATATAAGATTATGCGATTAAAAAAAAAATCATTTTGTAATGCACGAACCAATTACCAATATCTTGTTTAATAACGTTTTCTGGCATACGTATATAGGTGTTATTTATATATTATAATGTACAAGCCAGCTAGCCTTACTACTCACCGAAACCCCCTTCACAACAATATCAAAATGTATATTGAATATCACAATTAAAACAAATGGACATTCCTCAAATTATTCGTTTCATATCCCTCACGAATATAAAACATCATACCATGTGCCTAGTTTGTACACATTTCTTGAAGGTAATATTGGCGATTAAATTTTTTATTGTTTCGGGATTCTTCGTCTCTCTCCGTAACGAGGCGAAGTTGCCCGAATGTCACAGATGTGTTTCTTTCCAATCATTGCAGGAATTTCATTATAAGGACGCACAACGTAACCACCACTGTTGCCGGAAGTCCCTGCGCTGTCATGCGCGATGGACCACCATTGCCATTGTCCGTAATGTATTTGTTATGATCGCCTATTGAGCTGACCGTGTGACTCGACTGATGTTGCTGGGGCTTCTCTGTTGACTGCAAAGAGAAAAAACACAAAAGTGACATCACTGTGTAATAATTCCTCTGTAATATACGTTTATTATCATTACGTTCATTTAACCCTCTTCATGCTGAAGACAACCGGAGATGCCCTAAAGAGAAGGGCATGTGCCGAATCCAGCAGGCAGAGGGTTAACTGAATTTACCGTTAGTCTTACTTAATTAAATATTATAATTTTCGAGGAAGCCTGTGCACATGCACTTCCAAATGATGAAAATATGTTCTTATAATTTCTCATCCTCTTAACTATACTGGTTACGGGCCTATTATCGCCTAACATAATAGGCCCGTAACCAGTACAGTATTAGATGCTGTATCAAAGCAAACATAGTTAAAA
>JAVCKZ010115167.1:0-10041 GCA_034780755.1 Lepetodrilus elevatus | reverse complement strand
AGGTTCACGATCAGCACATTAACGTAAGGACATTTGTGATTGCACCAGGCAAGAACAAGGTTCACGATCAGCACATTAACGTAAGGACATTTGTGATTGCACCAGGCAAGAACAAGGTTCACGATCAGCACATTAACGTAAGGACATTTGTGATTGCACCAGGCAAGAACAAGGTTCACGATCAGCACATTTGGTACGACTCCGAGAACTAACATCTAGTAGGAATGATTGCTGGAAGCCTTGATGGAAAATCATGTATTTCAGCACTGTCTTATGAATAGGCTGTTTTATGTAGTTTTCTGCAGTTTCAGTGAAATCGTAGCATTCTGTTTGAAAGAGGAAATGTGCAACAGCTTTACATTGATAGTAAGAATTATGGCGGATACAGAAAAACAAACTACACATATTGCATCACAATCTTCCCAGAAAATGCAGGTACAAACACAAAATAAGAACTACCCAGTACCACCTGCTGAATTCCATACCCATATATATCTTTGACACTCTGTGAATGACGTACTAATTGTGACATTTTGCTGACCACTGATACAGAAAATGATCTTTTATCAATGAAATACATTCATTAAGCCTATACTAGATACATTCATTAAGCCTAGATGAACACAATATGGAGTACATTCATTAAGCCTAGATGAACACAATATGGAGTGCTTTTCATGAAAAATATATGGAATATTTTCATCAAAGATCATTGAGGGTTGACCAATCATATATTTTCATACCTTTAGTTATTACTGAAGTAGAGACACCACACATGATCCACACCTTTGTTATTTTCAGGTTTGCTTCATTGGAACGAGTTTGTAAAGCAACAGACACACATTCATTGGATTAGTCCATCTTTGAAACCTGTTTTAATGCGTAATGAAGGTAGTAAGAAGAGTATTAAGTGCCCGCAGTGTGAGAAGACGTTCACAGACTATAGTAGCAAAATCAGACATGTGAATGCCACGCACAATCAGTTGGTTCATGAGTTTGCATGTGGGAAGATGTACAAGTATATGACCAGTTATTATCGCCATAGAAAGACCTGTAATGTGAGTTTCAGGGTTGGTTTTCTTCTCAAATAGAGTACTTGTCTCTAGAACTACAATTTACAAAGTTAAACATTGGTGATAAGGAAACGTTATACCACAAGTCAATGTTTTAACTTTCTTAGCTTTTTTGACTGATAAGATAAAACTGACAAGATAAGATCTTCTTGTGGTAAGATGAATAAAGAACAACATATTATAAGGTTACAATTGGACAAGTATTTTACAGATATAAAACATTGTGATGGTATGAACATTCCAAGAAATTATTAGCACACTATTAAGAGAAATAATTACAAATATGTACATGCTTTTCATCATTGAATGATTGGAAAATGAACCAAGTCGGCCATTGTTTGATTTAACTTTGTCTGAAAGGTCTTGCACCAAAAAGATGCTCATGTATATGTATGTGTGTATATAATAATATAATGTTAGAAACAATTCAGTTAATATAAAGTTTTGCACCTCGAAATAGAATTCCTCTTATTGTTTGCAGATTCTGGATACAACAGGAAGATCCATTCTAAACAATTCCTGACTGAACCTTCTTTACAAGATATCCAAATGTTGAACATTTATCATCCTGGAATGTCTCCGGCAGTTACATTAAAGAACCTGGCGTTCTTTTCTCGCGATCTAGATGGATGTAGAAAATCCAAATCCAGCTCCACAGTTTCAGGTGTTTCACGACAAGGTTTTGCGGCAGGACATCGCGAGATGTCTCCGCGGATGAGTCCGTCGGCGGCGGCGAGCTACAAGTGTGTCGAGTGTGGCAAAGAATTCACTCAGTCTGGAACTAGGAAGGACCACATGGAAGCTGTGCACGGGAACGTGTCGTATACCTGTCCGTGTGGTCGCACGTACAAGTACCCGTGCAGCTTCCGACGTCATCGGCAGACCTGTCCGCACGCAGTCGGAGTGGAACCGCTCAAACAGTTCCATAGCCAGTAGCCTGGAAGACTGACATGCTTGTTGTTGCAATGAGGACGGGAAATGTATGCACTGTGCTCTGTGATAGTCATCATTTAAGAAATCCTTTGAACTTGTGATTGGAGACCATATGAAAACATCGCAGTGGTATATATTGGATGTGTTGGTTGATGATCATGGTCAGTTTTTATTTTATGTTGGAAACGTTTATTAATCTTGTGAATTATTGCAATAAATGGACACAGGTTTAGTGTAATCATACTTGGATTATTGTCAGGGTTTTTGTTATAGATTTGAAGTCAATAGTACGGTACTTTGAAATATGGGAAAGGCTTGTGGACAAGATATGAAAATTCAACCTGTATTTGTCAAATTTCAATTGGTTGATCTCTGAACTTTGCCCCAATTTAATTCCATTACTAGGTATAGTCATGAATGTATGCTTTGGACCAAACATGCAAAATATCAAACAATGCAAAGCCCTCTTCAGGTCAGGTTGAATTACAAATGGCATATCTAAGCATCATGATCCTACTGTGTAGTCGTTTAGAATAAGTAGGTTAATGGTAAGGCTATACCAAATTGACTCAATTGAATTATCATGATTCTAGGAGAAACATACTGTTAGTTTACATTTGTTTTAATTTTTATTCAACAGTTTGTTGTTGTTGTTGTTGTTGTTGCTTCATCATCATCATCTTCATTGAATGCCAATGCACGACTATGTGGCGTAATCTGCTTCTCATGTCTATCAAGGAACTAGTTCTCACTTTTCATTGTTTGCAGGGAATGGTAACCTGGGTTCAAATCTAGTATCGAAAGGAGCTAAGCCTGACAGAGTAGGGACCCGTGGAAGTTTGTTTTCAAGCTCTAAACTCATTGGTCCAATGCATTATACAGGATCTCCTGGTGGAGGTGCGTCGGGAGAACCTTCTCGAAGACTCCAATCTGGACTGAGTTTCCTCAACCAGTATCTGCTTCAGGATATTGGGATAGGATCAGAAACATGGGACTCTGACAGTAGGGATGGCCAGAACTGTACACAACTGCGCTTTCACTGTGATGTTTGTGATAAGGTCTTCACCCGAGCTTCCACTAGGAAGGCTCATATGGACGCCGTCCATGGAAACGTGAAGTACAGCTGCCCCTGTGGACGTGCGTATAAGTATCCCTGGGGATTCAGCCGCCATAAGAGACTGTGTCCACATGCACACAATGCAGGGACCGCTCCCAGCGGTTACAGTTGACCGGCTGGAGCAGTAGTCCTGATACCACCGAGTGTATGGTGTAACTCCTGAAAAGCTTGAGCTAGATGACTAATTCTAGCCACTGTTAAACCATTCAAATTATTGATTTTTCCTGTGAATGTCTCCTCGCAAATAGGTGAAAGATTTCTGCAGTCAATGTAATCACTTACTCCTGTCAACTGGTTGCTTCAGTATTATTTCTTCCTTTAGTTGGACATTCATATTATAGATGATATTGAGTGAATATGCTGTTAAACTCCATATTCACTCACTCACTCACATTATAGATACGCATAATTCACTGTTCTAGGGAAAATTAAAACTATAAACACTATGAAAAGAAAAGCTGCACATTGATTTACGTTACATAACCATAACTGCATATACCGTGCTCTTCTGCACAAATTGTGGACTATTTGTGATACATCTCAAAGTTTTGCCGAAAGGAGATTGACCATTATTGTTATACACTTATAATGAATCATATCTATCACCTATGCCTGTGAGTTGTCATTTGATTTTCAACTGTATTTTGGTTTAGTTCTGTTTGGTCATACCTGTTTCCAGTTGAAGGTGAAGTTATCATACCTTAGCTTCTACATATTTTATCATTTGAAAAAAAATGCTTCTTCATTTCGTTTTCGTTTTCGTTTTGAAAATAGTTAATGTTATTTGGTTTGCAAACAGTCATTGACATTTTGGATCATCTCATTTAATGATATACAAAGGATTAATTCAATCAAAAAAAAAGTATATACATGAAATTATATCTGTAACCATCCAAACTCAAGAAAAGAAAATTGAACAACCCAGTTCACTTTTCCTTTGTTTATTGCAGGGCATGGATTCTTCAGTTTAAGTCAGTTGATGGCAGACAGTTCATTTCAAGCTGTGAGGGATTCTAGCACTGTAAGCAGTCTTGTAAGGCGTGGTGGAGGCGTGGCGTGGACCCCCAGCCTTACTGCTCTGTCTTCTGTGTCTCAAGGTCATGCAGGTGGTCCAGGTGGTCCACAGTTCCAGTGTCATCTGTGTGAGAGGGTCTTCACACGAGCAGAAACAAAGAGAGCTCACGTAGAAGCTGTCCACGGCAATGTCACATATTCCTGTCCCTGCGGTCGGGTCTACAAGTACCCTTGGGGTTTCAGACAGCATAGGCAGAAGTGTCCCCTTGCCTTTGCATCGGGGCCCACGAAACATTTCAACTAACTCGTAGCTGTTTGGGCAATGTTTTTGTTACTGGTTTGGGGAAGTGTTGGTGGTTGTCTGGGCATCTCTTGGAACTGATGTGCTAAATGCTGAGATTGAGATATTGCTGGATGTGAGATAATTGGTAACCAGATGAAGCTGATTGCTGTGGATTTGCTTGATTGTGATTCCTTGTATTCTTCAGGACAGATTTCCAAATATTGACATCAAACAATGATAAACTCCCTTTTCAATTGTCTTTGAAAATCTTTTCATGTGCATATATTTTGTCATGCATTGACTGTGACATATTTGTCTGTAGACTCAGCTTTGCTCTTCCCTGTTTTCAGAATTGGGAACATTCCTTTCAAATCGCCACTTGGAGATGCTTCAACGTACACCTGCTGAGGCATATGATGCGCAAGTGACATTTGCAAGATTTTCTTTGCCACAGCCACAGCTTGCAAGCTTGTCTGGAAGACCTAGAAGTTTATTTCCAGACGGCTCTCAAGCTATTCCTCAATTTGGCTACAAATGTGATCAGTGTGGTAAGGTCTTCACCCAGAGCGGGACCAGGAAGGCCCACGTCGATGCCGTCCATGGCAACGTGACGTACTCCTGTCTCTGTGGACGGTCCTACAGGTACCCTTGGGGGTTCAGACAACACAGACAGAAGTGTTCCATAGCTTTGGCATCGGGCCCCACAAAGCATTCCAACTAATCAATGTCTTGTGATTGAAACGATGAACTAAATACCCATGGTTGACAACTGTCCCACTGTGTTGTGTTCGGTTGTGAAAGTATCCATAGACATCTTAGTGGGAGACTGTCTTCCTCTTACTGCTTTCAGAATATAGAACATTCTGTACGCATCCTCTTATTGACTGAAAGGGCATTACAAGTGTATAGTGAACAAATAAGACATTCCAGCAGCTTACAACCACAATACACAAACTCACCAGTGAATCTAGAACCTCAAAATTTAGTTCTGTCTTTCCTGTTTTCTGATATCTCAGCATTTTGTTTTTATACCAGTTTCAATTGAAAGGAAAAATAGTTTCATTATTCTTATTTTCTCCAGGATATTTTAGTTCTATAGTTCTGTGTTCCAATGTGACCATTAAACAAGATATCTTTCCTGTTTTCTGATATGTCAGCATTTTGTTTTTATACCAGTTTCAATTGAAAGGGGAAATAGTTTCATCGTTGCAGTATTTTCCCAGGATATTTTAGAGCATTCTTTATCCTGTCATATGTTCATATTATAAAGTAAGTTTGAGGAATTTATTAATTATTTATCATTTATCAATGTTAGAAATATTGTTCAAATATTTCTATCTGTCTTTCATTTCATGGCATCTACTATTAACTGTTCATATTCAATCTCTGCGGAAATCCTTTATGTTGACGGATAACATTTATATGTCACTGGTTCATAGACTAAACCAGGTCACTTGTGTTTTATTACAATTTTGATTAAATAAATTATTGTTCTTTTATTACAGTTTTGTAATTCTTATCTGAAGTAATAATTATTATGAGTTATTGAGATGAACCCAGAAAGCATGTTCATATTTCTTATTGTATTGAAAGGATATCAGATAAAAATGTCTGCAGAGCTCCTGTGTCCCTATGCTTAGCTTACTCAGTATTCATAGTTCTTACTATATAGATGATTGAATTTTATTACATAAATGCAGTGAAATACCACGTTTTGCCAGTGTAGTGGAAATAACTAACTGGGCAACGGCCTCTGAAGTCTCATGAGTCGCACAGGGGACAGGACATGGAACCAGTTCAGCGGCATCGTCACGTCACAGGCAAAGCATGCCGTCCTGTTATGGTTGAGCGAAGGGGAATGAAGTAGGCTGATAGATGATCTAATATCTGACTAAATAATGAAAGTTATGTATACTAGTATTTCACTGCACTTATGTAATAAATAGAACGTTCAAGTGTTTTTCTCTCATACCACTCATGGAAATATTGACTCTCCCGCTCCACTCGATGAGATAAACATGTTATAAGAGAAAAAAGCTTGAATATTCTCTATGTATTTCTCACTATTGAAGTCTCACAAACACACTACTTTGTTACATTGCAAACAGTGGTTGTTCAGTGAAAGCTAATAAAACTGTGAAGCCAAATGTTCCATGTCGGGCGCCAGATATAACGGCACCATGCTGATCATTAGATTCGAACCTGAGTTGTCTGGATGCGACTCCAACACTATCAACTTGGCCAAAAAGGTTGCACACAGATATTTAAGAATGGTAACTACACCACACACATGCATCCTTACATCCTAATACCCGGTATATGTATCATCATCAGTGAATGTCACTTTGGAAGCTAATAGAGCTTGCTGGGATTCGAACTTGCAGGCATCTGTATCTATAGTTCAACATGAGAACCACTATGCTACATCTCGCCACTGTAGAACATCTTATTTAAAGTATATAGAAATGTACAGAACAAGAACAGTTGCATGGAATGCGATTACTAGTACATCATTTCCTTTAGTAGGAGTTATTATTCTGAAGTAATAATGCACACACAAGAACGGTTTACATTTGTATGTGTATTAGTTATTTGTAAGCAATCTGAGGTGAATGTCATTGAATAGGGTGAAGGTATCAACAGATGATCTTCTAACAGTGACAGCACTGAACGTTCTTAGCTATGTATCGGCATATCGTAGTGTTAGAAAACAACGTGTACTTGTGTGGAACCAATGGCAGCCTACATACATTGATTGAAGAATATCTGAGTCCCTGAATGAATCCAGATACACACAAAACCAAAGTCTCTGAATTCAATTGTCTTTTATTACTTTCAGGCCAAGCAGGTGAGGGTTCGAGCCAGTATTTTAGAAGCACTACATTCCAAGATTTGGTTACTGGCATCAACAGGTTTGAAGTCTCACGAAATGTACCTCGACTACAATCTGGGAATTATCCTTCTTCCCTCGACAAGCCCGGACATTTTGTTTGTTCCGAATGCGGAAAGACGTTCACGCACATCACAAACAGGAACATCCACTTTGAGGCTGCGCACAGGAGCATGTATTTCTCGTGTGCCTGTGGGAAGACGTACAAGTATCGGCGGGGATTCCGTCGACACCGAGAACAGTGTCCACATGCTGGCTCGGAACCGGTCAAGCAGATCGTTTTTAAGTGACGGCGCGCCTCAATTTAGAGACTAATTTGGGAGCCATGGCAACCTAATTTTGCATTTTAAGTGTTTCTGGCTATTGCAGGAGCCAAATGGCTCCTTGGAAAAAATTGTATCTTTGAGGCCTGGTCGGTCGCTTCCTTATAACTGAAATAAGAACAGCCCTAAAACTGCTTGCTCGTCATTGTACACATTGCTGGACTTGACGGTTGTCTTGGTTATAAACATTATTTGGGTGATGACATGGTTTTTATTGGATGCCCTTTACGCTGGAGAAAGACTTGTGACGTTACCTCATTGTTTCAAATGAACAGTTGGGGATTTGATTAGTACTGTAAGTAGCTTGTATCTGCAACGAGATATCCATTGATGGTTCAATTCTGTTGCATACGTTAAGAGTGGCTACACAATATTTTTTATACTGGTACTTTGTCGGTATTCAATGGTGAGATGATGTATATGAAAAAGGTTGATGTTGATATTTACTCTAGTTTGTACAGTTTTTCTTTCTTCTTCTTCATACTTAGTGTGAGAGCCTTTCATATATGTTCGCTTGGGTTGATGTAAAATGTTCGCTAAGTAATGAGGACTGGGTTGACGTTTTGTATGGACATCGTACTTGTACAAGGTGTCTACTGTTGAATCTCTCACTTTGTGTCTAGCAACATTCGGTTATTAAAAATTCTCGTAAATTTTAACAGCAAAATCAGCTTTTGCTTTTGTCGGTTTCAGATCATGGAAAGATGCGAGCTAGCCTGGCAGGGAAGTCGTTCCAGGCAGTTGAAGGGCTGGGTAGGGTTGGTGGTTACTATGACTCTGACAAAGATGCAGAACTGCGTTTTGTGTTGCAGTCTCCATGGGTAGGTGGAGCTTGTGGCCCGGTGCGGTTCAAGTGTGACCTCTGCTACAAGGTGTTCACTGACCCCGCCACCAGGAAGGCGCACCGAGAGGCCGTCCACGAGAACGTCACGTACTCGTGTCCTTGCGGGAGGACGTACCGATACCGTTGTTCGTTCCGGAAACACCGCCAGACTTGTCCGACCGGACACGGAGCCGACCCCATAAAAAATGTCAACATGTAATGGACTAGTTGTAGGCCTTTGTCATGGGTGTCGTCTACCGTTAATATACTGACCACGCACTGTGTTAGTGTCATTCCAGAAACATTGGTGAAACATCATTGAACTTAGTGATGCAATTTAACATTGTGTTTATAACATTGTTGTTGGGTTGGCATAGTATGTTGTTGTTGCAGAAATATTGGTGAAACATAAGAGATCCAATGATTTTGACATTGTTGATTGGTTGGCAGTAACTTGAACACAATGTTCAGATAGTATCATCTTGGGATTTGACAATATTGTGAATGGAAAAAGTAAAATTACTCTTGATTTATATTGTGGCCACAATCTACGACAATTTTACAAGCATTACTCATGTGCCATGTTGTATTTTAACCAGAAAAACGTATTGTCTGATATTTGAAATGTAGGTGATATTGGAGTCACAAATATCTCTGTTTTTAACCCTCTCCCTGCTGAAGGCAAGTTAAGTTGCCCGATCACATGCAGAAATAGAACACTTTGATTTTATTCAGCAGGAGAAGGTTAAAAGTGCATTCAAACAATTATATTTACCATGCATTATCATTGTGACACAGTATGTCATCAATATTTTATTTGGAATTAAAATTTTTGGTATATGTGAGCATTCTAAATATTGTTTTTCACGTGTATCATAGAACTCTAAAGACTGACAATTGTCATGTGATACACAATGGTGAGATTTGATTACAGAGTTACTTCAACTACATATTGACATGAGATGTGGTAGTGCTATGATTCCAGGTTGAGGTTCATGTTTACATACTGCACAGGAAATGACAAACGTGTCTGTGGTAGACACTAGAATTTACATTCATTAGAAAACAGTTACACATGTTGAGACAACAGTTACACATATATGAAGACAACAGTTTCACATGTTGAGATAACAGATACATGTTTTCATATGTGAAATCAACAGTTACTCATGTGGAGACAACAATTACATATGTCAACAACAGTTACATATGTGAAGACAACAGTTACGATATGTCAACAACAGTTACATATGTGGAGACAACAGTTACACATGTGGAGACAACAGTTACATATGTGGAGACAACAGTTACATATATTTGAAGGCATCAATCACACATAAGTCAACAACAGTTACACACATGGAGACAGCTTAACCCTCTCCCTGCTGGATTAGGCACAGTCCCTGCTCTTTAGGGCATTTCCAGTTCCTTCTGCATGGAGAGGGTTAAAGACAACAGTATTCTGGATTTAACAATTACTTACGGTATGTTGAGTGATAGTTAGACCACGAGTGGTCTAACTTACTTAAACCATTCCTCCATATATCAACTGTCGTTATATTATATACTTTGCGCATAATGAATA
>JAVCKZ010115156.1:0-10042 GCA_034780755.1 Lepetodrilus elevatus | reverse complement strand
GGTTACCTTAAAGGATTTCTCCGGTGCCAGGGTATCGTTTCTCGAAGCTCTCACATATCCTACTAGAGCATAAGGACTCTCGTAGCGATCTCTAGTACATGGGGATCGTGGACTTACGAGAGCGCTGTGGTCTCATAGTGGATATGAGAGCTTCGAGAAACGATACCCAGAACAAGTTGCTTTTAATCAATTATATAATGTTGAAAATAGATATATAAAACGAAAATCTGACTCAGATGTGCTTTAATTATCAAATACCGGTAAATGAGAAAACAAGTCCCGCTATGTCTCTCTCAAAGCCGTATGCATATTTGGGAGCTGGTGACAAATGACATTAGGTCTAATTAGGTCAAATACACCCTTGGACTCGCAGCTCAACAGTACAGGTGAGAACCGCTAGCCGCATCCAGTATGGCGTAAGCCGCGTAGGGTTCAACTTTAGAGATTTTGTCGATGTGTCCTTTAGGGTTACGCCGTTTCGTACAAGACATAGAGAGACACGATGGTTATAATGTCTTTTTAGTGGATACGATATCGTCGAGAAACGATACACATAATTTCCTAATCGGGGGATGACTACAGTACAGTAGAGTGGAATGTATACATACATCAGATTGGTTCCAATTTCAGTTTGACATTGGCGACTCCGGGAATGCATGCAGTGTGCATATAAACGAGATGTTGTTTGCGGGGCAGTTGAAGTAGCGACATAACACTATATAATTGTCCTCACTGTGCTATTAGCGTGGGAAATGTGTGTGTTCTTTCCCTTGGAACACAAGCCAGCAGAACACAACATGACATAAAACCGAGAAACAACATAAAACCCATCAGAGATAGTTTATACTCCGATCTCAGATGGCACTGAGATATGCCATTGTTGATAGGGAGGAGAGATTAAAGAATTCGGAGTAAATCTTTGAATAGTGATGTTTTAGTGTGTAGATAGTAAAAATAGAATTACCATGTTTCAATTTGTACATTTTTTAATGTTCTTAATCTCAATTTGAGTAGAATCCGACATATTCAATATTTCTGAAGCACTATCACATGTACACTATTAATTTTGAAGATTATTCTACTTCTAAAACACTTTGACACGATTACATTTGAAACCATGATTTGAAATGCCTTCATGGAAACTCATTTAAATCATTCATCTAACATGATAACGTAACGTAACGTAACGGTTATTACTTTTATTTGTTATTTTGTTATTTGTTATTATTTGTAATTTGTAATTTTCGAAAACAATCACGATCAGAAACTAATTAACGTAGCTTATTGAGTGTATGTTGGCGGTACAAGCAAACCAACACCAAGCCACATATATGTATACAATTATTTTATAGTAAATACTTCACGATCGAAATATTATAAAGTCAATTGAAAAAACCCAACATATTAAGCATGATGGTGTCCACATTTTGCGTGGGCATAAAATTGATACGGTTAGGAGACACTAGATTGTGCGTTCGTAAGAGGTTTCATAAAAGCTAAAGAAATAATGTTCACATCACATAGCGAAGCTGATAAGAGCTTCTGCGCTATGCTGCGCTATGCTGCGCTATGTTTTGCAATGGTATTGGATTGATTTGCCTATTTATCTGCGTGGCTCTACTTATAAAAATCTTTAATACATTCGCATTTCCGGAAGATGCTGAAATCCCCGGTGGCATTAAGATTTACATCAGGCAAGATACTTTCTGTAACTTAATTACTATAATTAATGATTTAGATAATGGATAACGTCCTGAAACATAGGTATTCACATGTAGTCCAACTGATGCGGCGTTAAAGCACTCCTTCACTGGCAACAGAACCGCCAAATGTCCTTAAATAAGCATTCTAATAATCCGCCATAATTATTATAATTCTTGGCATGTAGTTATTAGTCTGCACCTTCCTCGAATATTCCACACACGTTTTCATTCCAAATTCACCCAGCACGTAATGTTCAAATTGAATAATGCACTTATCCTGTTTCGTAAATATACTGCAATAATTAAGAAGGCATATGAAGCACAGAGAAATTAAGCCTGGGTTGTAAAGCGATAAAATCAATTTCGAATTACGTGAACTTTCTAACAAGTTGGTTTACGTTCTAATCCACGTGGCACAGCCAAGGGTCACACGGAGGTCAGCAATCCATTCTTTATCACACCAGAACCGACTGGCATCCGGAAGTGTTATATTTGTCTTATCACCAAATTCCTCAATTAACGTCAAAACGTTGGTTGTTGCCTTCACTTTCACAGGTTGTAGCGTTGTAGTGGCGTCTTCTGTTTGACAGGTAAAACAGAAGGCTTATTTGGTTTACCTCCGGTCCCAATTGCACACGGAACAACGTGCTTTTATCTGTTTATCAGTTTCCTGGGTAACATATCCGACATGTATTGATGTGCAGGTAATCCTTGGTTTAACGACTTTCGTCACAGCTTTGTCATTATCGACGTGTGACATCATGAACCATCATTCCTAATTACGCTGTTTATAGCATATATTGAAGTGTGACATATTGAACGAAATAACATCTGGAAAATAATCACAACGGAAAGTACTAGTAGATTAGGCAATGAACGATAAACCATCAATATGAGTTTAGTCGGAATTCTGAAGTTCACATGGTAAATAGTGTATCTTTTCTGTAACAACAAACACATTCCTCCAAATTGTGATTCAGAATTAGTTTTATCCCGAGCATCCAGTATAGAACGACACGTAAAATATAGTACTGTGGAACAATTGCGTATCGCACGTTGTCGATATTCATAAGCAACATTTCTGCACAAAATACAGCCTCCGTATTGTATTATATACAAACTCCAAAAATATACACAGATCCCAGTATTGCCATTGTGATATGGTCCCTTGAAACTGTTCCTTTCACAAACTTTATCCTGAGCAGGAGTCCCACTCTTTATTAAGCAACAAGTCTGAAAAAGGAGTACACCAAAACCAATGCCACGAATAGTGCAATGGTAGATATGACAACTTTGAGCGATTTGCTGTTAATTTGACAGTCCGGCTGTGAGAAAATATCCGGGGTGTTAGAAGCAGCACCGGACAGTTTCCTTTTCCCAATGTCCCCGTTATTATACTCAGACTGTTCGGAATCACCACCTGGGAAAGAGCTCCGCCTCTGTTCCAGTATCGGGGGCACGGTTAGCAGGGGTCCTGTATTGGTGAAGAGCGACGCCCTTCTCCGCACCCCGTCCGACATTAACGGGGTGGCATCCGACGTAACTCCGATGCTTGCTCGTCGCTTCCCATCGTAACTCTTCCGCATGTGCGTCCGTATCATCTTGGCGCGAGAACAGCAACAAGAAGGTGTCGTCTGCTTCTGCCGGTATCGTGTGCTCTGATCACGACTGCCGTGTTTGCCGAGTAATCGACGGAGCGAGATCGCTGCTCGGGGGCTGCCGAGTAAATGAACGGCTTTCCAATAGCCCGTGGTGCGGTCGGCGGTGCGATCAACAGTGCGATCGGCGGTGCATGGTGGAATCTCCACGAAACTACGTTCACTTCATCTTCTCGTGGTCATGCGCGATAATACGATTCGCTATTCCCGGAGAGACAGTTCCTTATTTTCCACGGAAAGCTTCAATATAGCGACCGAGATTTCTTCATTTAGATCGAGATATGTCGCTTTATTCAATTTCCCCGTCGGCGAGTTTATATACCGTGTGAGATTATTCGTTCTATGGACGTCATATGGACACCATCATGTAGATATAGTCTCTTTGTTATCGCTATGAATTTATTGCACACCGCGAGGGGTAAATTATACTAAAGCTGAAAGTATGATTGCATTTACCTAAATAATTAATAAATATAGGTATACTCATGCAGTAGACTATATATCCCAATGGAAAAGTGTCGGCATGTTTGTTTGACCAAATATATAAATGTTGGGGAAAACAGTTAATATTTATTAAACTAGGATTGGCAACCACTACGTCAATGACAATGAAACCATACTGCGTTCTGTTGTTCGTGATGCATCAATTTCACGGCGAACAAATCATACGATAATTTCCTGTTCTACAAATTAAATTACAAAATCGTGATGATGCTTCCGCTGTATAATATACATTTGATATAGACAACAACTGGAATAATTCCGCTGCGTATGTGCAACCTGGAATTCAAGCCACACGTCGAAAACGACCAGCCAGATCATAAATAGTCTCACTTTACGCCTGCAAGGGATTCCTTAACGTGGAACCGTTCAGTTATAAGCTTGAACAAACTAACTAGGCCGCCAAATGAGCAATGCCAGAAAAACGAAGGTAACACGAAGATGTTTGTTCAAACTTAAAACAAGAAACATGTTGTCATAAAATATGTTTCATAGATACACATGCCAATATTTGCCTTGCAGGAAAATAAAGAGCGGATATAATTAAAGAAATAGTGTCGAAGAATGCAGATGTGTATGCCAGAACGATACACGTTTTGTAGCAGACTTCACGACACACATGGTATCGTTTCTCGAAGTTCTCTTATCAACTACGAGACCATAAGTACTATCATAGTGCTCTCTTATGCATGGCGACTGTACTTGTATACGAGAGCACTATGGTCTCATATATAGTGGATATGAGCTTCCAGAATCGATACCCTGGAACAAATTCAATATAGAGCCATAATGGGTACGGGCTAAAACGTCCAAGCGCCAAAACGTCCAAAACTGAGTTGGCTAAAACGTCCAAATTTGGCTAAAACGTCCAAAATAAAATTGGCTAAAACGTCCAAATCTGGCGATAACGTCCAATGTGAAATTGGCTAAAACGTCCAATATATAATATGCATATACTATGCCAAATAATATATTGTTTTGTAGGTATATTGCTACATATATAATATAAGCTAGATTCCTTTTGTGTTCCGGTTGTCATTTATCTAATTTTGTTTAGTATGTTTTATCAGACCTGACAGTTCATTGGTAGTAAAGTAGTTTCGTATAACATTTCCATATCTGGGTATCGTTTCTCGAAGCTCTCTTATCCACTAAGAGACCGTAGTAGTGGTCTCCTTGCCGATAGCTAATACACTGCTAAGATAATGCTATTGTCTCTTAGCGGATAAGAAAGTTTCGAGAAAAGATACCCAGGCCCCCGAGATTACCACACTTCTTGAGTACAATTTCACGCTGAAGATAATATTTTAAATGGAAATTAGTGAACAAAACTTTGTTTTGAACATGACATCGTACTCAAAACATTTCGTGACCTCGCAGCCTGATCATGATTATATTCCGAGTGAATAAACGTGTAGTTGTAGAACCGTTGTCCTTGTAACTTTCTGGTACATCCACGTCCATGTCTAATAGAAACTTTAACTGATTCCAGATGATCACCGTGTTTTATCTTGCAGTTGTACTAAATAAATCACAAATCTCTTAGTCATACATGTGGGATACATTAATTGGGAAATTAAATAATTGAATAACCACCAGCCTGGAGATTACAAAACCTCTCAAAAAAACTCCAAAAAAACCTCAAAAAAACCTCACAAAACCTCTCAAAGTACCGATTTCTACTCAAATCTCCATATAAAAGTTGAGATGGAGCATGAAATAAATTTCGTAATGTCGGGGTCTGATAGCATAAAACGTCAAAATAGCTTGGTATCCAGTATAGTTCGTCTCTTCATACGTTTCGTTCGTAATTCTTTGCATCTCTCTCTCTCTCTCTCTCTCTCTCTCTCTCTCTCTCTCTCTCTCTCTCTCTCTCTCTCTCTCTCTCTCTCTCTCTACCATTCCCCCCTCTCCCTCCGCAAATGGTATCATAATACCGTCGGCTTTGGAAAAGCATGATTAGTTCGCAATAACTGTATATTCCACACTCAGTTGCTATAATAATAGCGTTTGTTGTTGTTAGTGACCGGGGAAATATTAATAACCATATTCCATGCCGTTACACCGGCACTAATGAAGAGCGGCCCTAGATCTAATTACAGGCAACTCTAGGCACCTGCCCGAGTACAATTAATAATACTGCAATGAAGTATAAATGAAGTCATATCATGAGGCGTTAATGTCCACGCTTCACAATGAAGAAGTGGCACCTGAAGAATACATGTACATGTACTTGTAAAATTCGAAAATGGATACGCGTATTGTGGTAATATAATAATAATAATAATAATAATAATAATAATATACTACTACTACTACTACTACTACTACTAATAATAATAATAATAACAATAACTACTTATAATGCGCCAAATACACCCCATATAACGCATGCTCTTATAGCCTCTAAGCCAGTCTCATTAAAATAAGATCCGAAACTAACGCTCAAACAGATATATATGACACTCGCTCCGTTGATCTGATTTTAATGAGATTGTCTCTAAGCGCGAATGTCTTTGACAGCGATTTTGTGTTTTCATGTGCAATGGTAAACTGACTGACCGTACACTCTTAATTTATATCACATATCACAGATCAGAGATGGACGAAGGGGTTACCTGGACGAGTAATACGATATCTATTATATAATGGGGTACGTGCATATATAATGTCTAGACACCATTTAAACTACAAAAACAAACGATACGCCAAAGAAATAATTACGGTCATTATTGATACCTCCGAGATAAGTCGGTGTAAGACGCAAAACAAATGGTTCTAGGGCTCTATGGAGGATAATTACTGGCCTCTATCCAGAATACCAATTGGATTTTATTGGTTTGGCATGAGAAACAGCCTGTAATTCTGACCAGGAATACGACTGGATGGCTGTTGTTCATAAGACAATTAGTAGACGGTAATGTCGGATATGAGTTTATTCTTTGGACTGTTTAAAGGCCACGACCTATGTGAAATTGCGATATGGTAGTTTTCCATTGTCAACGGTTACGGCCTGTTAACAATTAATTAATACAATACTTTTAAATCTATACTGTACTTATGACAAGACAAGATTTATATTAAGAATTTCATGCCACATGACCCAGATTTCATAAATATAATTTATTATTTTTACATTGGCAAGTAATTCATAGCTACCTGTCGGTGACGTCACTAGACGCAATCATTCTCAATATAATGACTAGCTAGTATGTCATTAACTACATATCTTTAAATATATGTTACTGAGATAATTTCACAATAGGTCCTCTTTCTCTGGACAATCCCAATAAATACCACACATGAGAACACCTATTTTCGAGGTAATTCACTATACAACTTATAGATCCATCGTGTGTAACAAACGAGATTATACTACACCATTCTCCAAATAAATATGTATAAAATTACTATCCCAGGGCATGGACGGATGTTGAAGTAGTCAGAATGGCCGGCGTTTCATGATCAATGATGCCCAGTTCTGTACCATGCCGAGTGGTTTAGCACTACTCGTAATACACACCACGTTATAGATCCTATCTTGCTAATTACTAATTATCAAGATTCCAGGAACTAAACTACTGTACTGAAACGGAAGCCGGCGTTACCTATTGAATGAGCTGGACCACATGTGGTTTCTCCACGTATAATCTGATCTAGCACTTCACCATATCGCTTAGATTACTTATTATATGGAATGAGATCGCAGCTAGGTGTCCTGTTAGTGTGTCCGGGTCAGGAAACCCAGATGAATGGTCAAAATAAACCAAGACCCTCGGCCCCGAAATCAATAAACTTATTGAGTACGATTTCATGCTCAAGCTCAAGTTCTATGCGATGATTTGTGAACAAAACAGAGTTATACTGGTCGCAACACTAGCGGATTTCGATCGCCTAAGGTGAGGTGCTCAAAATTGAAAAACATGTGTTTGTGCGATCGCTCGGCGAGACTAAAAATCGCAGTTGCTGTCCACTTGCGATTTTCCGTCGCCGACGCAAAATCGGCGCGGAAATCGCTAGTGTGCGGCCGGTATCAGCCTTGAGTTCGTATTTTTGCTGTGAGACCGAAATTACCAAATCATTCTCTTTTAACCAAATCATTCTATTTTTTTAGTACAATTCCCTTTGTTCACCAATCTGCACTCAATACGTTTCCTACACAGCAAAACTAGTAATAATATTCTGGTAGGACTCTTTCCCGTTTTGTTTTTGAACATCCACAATAGGTATCCTACCCAGATACATAACACAAGTTGCCCAAGAGATTTGTATCACAGTTACGGCGGATTCGTCCAGTGTTTCAAACAGCTGAAGAGTTATGTGATAAATAGAATCTAACATTTGTGTTCATTTAATTCTGAATTTATTAAACTCGTAGGTAAAACTGATATTGTGCTCGCCAAAGCCTGTTTTACCAACTCGTTTAATATACATTCAGTATTAAATGACCACTCATGTTAGATCCTCTATATATATGTTACGAAATCAAATGTACAATGTACAACATACTTATAGGGAAAATATGTTCCGACCATGAAATACACAAACCATGAGTGGTCCCCATCATATACTAGTATAATAAATATACAGTAGACCTCACATACATTGGGACCGGCTATTTCTGTCCGTTATGCGAAGTCCATTATAAGCGCGTATGCCTCAATTAGCATTAGACGGGACCTGGGACTTCAGATTCAGTCCGTTATATGCGAGTGTCCAGTTATATATGTGAGGTCTGCTGTATGCTGGGTATTTTCATTACATAAAATAATATTTTTTATTACCCAGTAACAAATGTCTGTTGCAGTGACAATAAACATTGTTTGGAAGCTGCTACAAATGTAAGTCAGGTTGCATGATCCACGTTTATCACTACAATACCATAATATTCTCAAATATTGTAGCAAAATAAAAGTGTTGTATGCAATGAATTTACATTTGTAAATGTTTAGAAAATTTGACTTATAATCAATTGTTCGGCGGTACAGGTCCCTGGTGATACAGAAATTGAATGAAGTTGCTTTGTTTATAAAATAACATGTTTATTGTTTTACAATGACCATATGACACACATGACAGATGACAGAATCCATCTCCACTGTTTACTTCCTCTTCTTGACTGGAGCCGCTGGTGCAGCCATAGGGGAGTATGTGGACTGGGATATCTTGTTGATGAAGTACAAGGCAATTAGTGAAAAGATGACACTGAAATAAAAAGGTAGAGACAATTCAATAGTGACAATATATTACTTGATTCATGATAATGTGGTGAAGTATTTAATGATTATTTTAAGGTATCAATAAAATGGAATGTAATAGCTTATTTTACGAGTGCTTCAATGACTTTTAAAGATTTATTCACAAGCAAACATTACTCATCTCCATCGATACAATATTGATACTGGAACATCAGCTTGTTATTGCCTTCACAATCACAATATTTGCAGGTATTATGAAGATAATAAAATTTGGTAGCCACAGAACAATGATAGTAATTACAATGATGGTTAAGGTTAGATCTATGCAGTTCAATAACAAATATATATAAAAAAGAAGAAAATAAATATTTTACTACCGTTTCAAATTTTGTAAGAATATAACTTTTAACCCATAGGAATTAATGTTCATAATAGTGTAGTAGGAGAGCCTAAAAAATATGTGTTTGTTGTAATTTTAAGATTTCATCTTAATAGATTTGTACTCACCACGTCGTAACACATACTCGGTGGATTAGGCCAGAGCAGAACATAGCTGCCATCAGGCACCCAATCACTGAAAACATTGACAACACATGAACTATAAAAAACACACAAGCAGGCAACCTTAAAGGCATAATATCACAGTTGATAAACACGTATAATCGGACAAACAAATTTCGATCTGAGACTAATAATATTATTACGCTTCATTTATCCACCCAAAAGTTGGTATTTAGTGATGTACTTATCCCCCAGCACTCGATAGTTATAAAACAAATCATATGTTATGAACGTTCCGCTATTTATTTCCGTCATTGATGCTTCTCTGTTTTGCGAGCAAACAGAGTTATGTCCCTTTGCATCATCGCTAAAGAGCCGTTGGCCGTGTTTGATTTAAACCCGATTCTAAGAGTCGCAGAAGGGTTGCAGTGAAGATTTGTCAAACACACAGCGGTGGAATGCTTTTTGGAAGTACAAACAT
>JAVCKZ010115145.1:0-10043 GCA_034780755.1 Lepetodrilus elevatus | reverse complement strand
GTGTGTGTGTGTGTGTGTGTGTGTGTGTGTGTGTGTGTGTGTGTGTGTGTGTGTGTGTGTGTGTGTGTGTGCGCTTGCGAAAGTGTGGGAATATTTTGAAATTAAATCTTACTTTTAATATTGCTTCCATTACATTCTATGTCAACCCGAAGGATTCTGACTGCACACTGTATTGTATGTACTGTATAGGCAAGGGTGTGCTTGTACATGCACTTCCATAGTGTTCCTAGTGTTAAGAGACCATAGCGCTGTCTTTGGCGATAGCTAATTACTAGTACATTGCAGAGGGAGCTCTATAGTCTCTTCGTGGATAAGAGAGCTTCGTGAAAGGATACCCTGGCTGTGAATTAAGAAAGTGAATTCCACATAAAATGTTTGGAACTACTATATATAGAATAACAGTGGTACACTTAAAGACCTCATTTGAATATGATACATTGATAATAACTAGTAGCTGGCCGGATAAACCACACATACATGATTCAAATACATGTATTTTCAGTAAAATACTAGTACATACATATCTTTTCAGATATTAATTCGCCAGACCGTCAAATGTCAACTATCTGTTTTTGTATGCGTAAACACCATTAAATTCGGGACAATAATAATCGTCAAGCTAGCAGAAAAGCCTGTCAAAAATAGAAAACCATTCAATGAGTGTTCTCACCTGTCATATTTATCGACAATAGATGATTGCATTTAGCAAAGGTAATGTAAACATATTCTATTTCTGGTAACGGTTGAGGTTTTTCCGTGTTTATCCTATTTACAGGAGTGCTAATATAATACTGATGGCTTTTTATAGTTGGTCTGAGAGCTTCACACCGTTATGGAAACAATGACAATCTGTGTTGCCGTTGGAGACGAGGAAATCGCACAGCATCGCACACGTCAGACAGGTTAAGTTTACTATGCACAGTCGTGTAAGGTCTCATGTTCACTACAGACTAACGTCATACGAACCTATTTACACATACAAGACAAAATACACGTAACCTTGGATCCATTTGTTCAGAATTTAATTTAATATAATTTTTTAATTGGAGTTTAGAGCCGCATTCAAGATTATTTCACTTCTATGCACGGCTCGTCAGTTTTAGGGCAGGAGGAAACCCGCAACATCCGTAGCGCATAATGTTGCTGCAGTAAACCCGCGAGCACCGACTGGTACTGACAGACCAAGTTACACTCATGGAATGAATAAATAAATGTTTGCTGAATGTGTAAACTTGTGTAATGTGTAAACTTTAAGATATACAACTGGTTTGGTACTCATATTCTGCGTTAGAATGAGTGTGTACATCAACTACACAAGAATCTGCACAATGTGCATTTTATGTAAAAGAAAATCAACGTCACTTTTGCATACGACAAATTGCCTATTTGCATCTGAATGCGCAATGTGTTCAAGTGTACCGATTGGACAGGATCGTTACATCATTGTGTACACAATCAGCACCAGAATATACATACCATCAACCACCTACAGAAGCACCTCTAGACTATTTGAACAATACTAAGCACACAATTTGCACCTGAAGACGCAGACTATCTGCATATAAATATGCACGCATGCGCACCTGAATGTAAACACTGAGTGCACCATATGGATTGCCGTACTCAATTACAATTTCACTAAGCTCTCGTAGTACTTAGCAGACGTTTTCTTTTCAGAATCCTTCGATCTCACGGATCCGTACAAGCGTGTAAAGCTGACCTCGAGATTACGAAAGGTTTTTGAATTTACAAACTCATGCTCAGCTGTTCACAAACCATACAAATCCCCATATATACTTTTGAGTTTGAGTATGAAATCGTGCTCATAAAGTATCGTAATCTTGCGTTCAAAGATATAAGAGCTTACAAGCGGCTTATTACCAAACTAGCCACCGTCTTGAGAGTCGCATGAACCGTACATTGGACAGGGGACCAGTTTAGCTAAGCGGCTTCCTCAGCCCTGTGCTGATTGAACGCACCCCAGGTATCGTAGTCGATACCAGAGCTTCACGAAATGGTACTCCGCACTACGTGAATGTGCACGCTGTCTGAACCCGTCCTGGAATGCGCACACATCCAACCCTTAAGTATATGCACATCTGCATCTAAATATCTACACCCAATGTACGAACAAGGTCAGAACGTACCGCCTCACTCACCAATCTTGCCCGTGTTAATATTTGGGTAAGACAAATAGAAATTGATATTGATGCAAACTGTTTGTAAATATTGCTGATGTGAAACCTCACACATCAAGTGCATCCAATCTTCGTTAAAGCAATTTGCATCGTCCTGGTGGACACGGGGAGCCTCTGATTGTACGGAAAGACCAATTCCAATATCTCGTGCCTTTTACTTCGAAATATTCCTAAAACATTTTACCAATGCACGCGGGACAAACCAAAGATCATGTACGCTGGGTTACAGTAATCATAATAGACAGTATTAGGAACTGGATAGATCTATATATTACGTCAATGAATAACGACAAATAGCAGAGAGGCTGTTTTGTAGATGCATGTTCTCTTGAAAGGTCATGGCGGATGATAAGAAGATAGTGTCATTGTAATGAGAATCTGTTCTCTCCTGCAATTAGCCTGTGTGGTTCTGGGTCGAAGATCCAGTGGAAAACATAGTAATTCATTCAAGCGAAATCACCTAGGCAAGAAAATAGTCCCTCAATGCCGGACTGCCTCTCAAAACGAGAACGCACCTGAACACCGTTAATGGTTGTACTTTAAGATCGCTCAAATTCAACGCGGTCGAAGTAATTTTTCGTGAAATTGCTTCGTTTTAAGTTTAACCGCTATGCAAATTATCTACATGGTTGTAATTTGCATGTGAAATCAACTTGCAAATATGTTTCCTGCATTGATGCGATCCAAGTAGTTGATTTACCGACGCCATTGGGTTGTTTATGGTTGCAGGGCGTTATCAAACACTGCCAATGTCTCCCGATTAAAGCCGATCATTTACATTAAAGTTCAAGACGGAATCAATACCCGATACGTTCTATTTTCAGGCCGCGTCCGCTTTTATCAATTACCACAGCGGGGACATGTCGGTTGCCATTGTTTCCGGTAAATACGTCATCGCTTAATGAGCACCCCCGAAACCAATGACGTCAACAGTGGTATTTTGCTAATGGAAACATCCACTGAGGGGTTTGGGAAACAATTATCCAGGGTTGATTTCAACCACCCGTCGACTGCGACAGTGGCACTGGCAGGCGATCTATAGCCAAAGACCGTCGAGGGTTATTTCTGAAGAAGGAAGTTCAAGATGGTCAGACCCATTGATATAAATAACGCTGTTGACATTTCACTTAGATCTCTCGTATGGTTATCACCAAGCGTTTTACAATTACCAACGTGGAACATTTCTCCCCCGTAGGCGAATACTAGCGTTCGCCAGGATAACTTGCCAGTGGAGAGACACAGTTAATTGGCAAATGACTCACAAACAAAATTATTGCTACCTTGGGGAAACCAAATATTCATACATCTGACATTTAAGGTTAGCCTACATATACGTAGAAGCTATAGACTGGAATCGCTGTGTGCACAGTTACAAGAGGGTATTTTAATCGCAGTTCCAACGTCACGATTTCTGTAATCGGTTACCTGTTTTGATGATAGATACTAGTATGTGGGAGCGTACGGTTTTAGTACAATGGCCTTCTATTCTGGGAGCTCATCCAGATATGATGATTAATACGAGATTCCATGAAACATGAAACATATGTTACACTACTACAGCATTATTCAAGAATGATAATTTATACAGTATATGCTTTTTGTCTATTATACCATGGATTGAATTAGAAACTCGTTCTATCTCGAATACCATGCATATTGCTGCTAACAAAACCACGTGATATGTATACAATAATTCCAAATTAATTAGGATAAAATATTTAAGTTGTTTTAAATAATGTTTACGGAATATCACATGTATTTGGTACTCGTACATGTAAAACAGTAACTTGTAATTGGTATGCATACTAATTTTATGCTAGCTTTGTACATCAGTTTTACATTAAACGCGGGATTCGAACTTATATTCTACGGATTCTACCGGTACTAGTCCTGATACACTATCGATTGGCATAACTTGTACCAAATCCCATTCTATTGTGAATAAAATATGTTTAAACTAAACACTATCGATTGGTATTTTTGATATAAATTTATGTCATACCCCGATTTGATACCATGGCATGTTCTAGAAGATTTACCCCGAATCCAGAAGGTTATCGTTAGAAATGTTATAATGAACAGCTAACTGATACCGTGAATTTTAGCACCAATGGTTTAAGAATGAGTGTGCAACTAAGTAAATTTTGTTAGTGTTTCATAAATTAAGTAAAACCAACATACTTTCATTAAAGTGTACGTTCATTGTATACCATCACGCATTGCCTCTCCCATGTCAATCTCCAGACACATACATAATTTAATAACTATTCATTGCAAATTACCTGATATTTTGTACGTCGATACTTCCATTAACAACAAATATAAATAATATATAAATATACTAGTATTTATCTCCAAATCAATTAGGATATAAAGCTGGCATTAAATATTAATACGATAACAAATATATTTCCTTTTGCTTCAAAATGACTTACGGTTGGAAGGGGGTTCATATCGTGTAATCTGTTAATATATAATTCATCCAAAGAGTAATATAAGAATGCTGACATGTAGATAAATGGATATGAACGCATAGAAACGAATACGTAAGTAGACTCAATGGCATCAAATATTAATATATCAAATACAGTGCAGTTGAACTCAATTAGTGTTCAATCTAATTTAATATAATTATAATATTAAATCGATGAATAATACATTAATTTGAACCGAAATAAAATAAATAATTCTATACTTTTATTCCATGAGGATATTAACTTGATCCATTGTAAATATTTATAATCTCAAATTAATTTGAATGCAATAATTATGGTCGATATTAATTAAAACACATGAAAAAGGAATTTTACTTTCTCCCTTCTAGATTCATTGACCATCAAGCTGGGCATCTTTAGTTGCGATTAACAACGTGAAGGTCAATTCTACCCACCGAAATACAACTGTGACTCAACGAAAACATTTAAATAACTTTAACCAGATATATAGTTTATTTAATTGGAAACCTATCAATATGTAATTAAATTCCTTGCTGCTTATCACGAGCATGCGTAATTTACTGATGCCATTAACAATATTAGGCTGAGGTGTTTCATCATTGCGCTTATAGTTATTTTCAACAGTCCACGTGAGTGATATATTGCCTTGACCCAACATGGGTGTGAGTCCATCGATTGTCATGCTGTGGTCATTAAGGATAACGTCAAAATGAATAATTATAATGCACAGAACCACGACCAAACTGAAATGAGACCGGTCCCAGCCGTGTGTATCGATTATCATCGTTAGTAGTATTCACAACTCTGTTATTAAGTGTATACTGTTGGTGTCAGTGCCGGAGTATGAAAGGTCAGAAACAAGGCAAGAAGTAAGTAGAAGATGGTAGAAGGTATACATATTGTACCGACACAGATCAGATTATGAGTAGAGCGAACATATAGACTAGACAAGATTTCTGAAAATATACGAGGCCTTTCTCCGATTCAAAATACACTGAATTAAATTGTATTTAACAAAATTGCATTCATTAATAATTTTGTGTTTTAACCCTAATATGCAGAGATCGATGAACGTCTGATATATTGGTAAATTCGAACTATATAAAGTAACCGAACAATCTAAATTTGAGATTGTTTTGGGGGTGCTGAACTGAGATCTAAGAAATATCTAAAGTCTCAAATTTTATTTAATGTGATTGGTCATAAACTATCACAGACTTTCTAAAGGATACAAAACTAAAGATAAAATAATTGACAGTGAGTTAACACTAATGACATTCTCCGAAACACTAAGTTTGTTTTATGTGTGTGTGTGTGTGCGTGTGCGCGCGCGCGTGTGTGTGTGTGTGTGTGTGCGTGTGTGTGTGTGTGTGCGTGTGTGTGTGTGCGCGTGTGTGCGTGTGCGCGCGCGCGCGTGCTTGTATGCCTTTTTTTCTGGCGATGGGGTTGGGTGTGATTCTACACTATTATTTTACTCTCAGGGGTGGAGCTAACGCGCTATCAAAGTCGCTATCCGGACGCTAAATCGAAACAGGAACATGTGCCTTTACCTGTAACACATTTCGTGGCATTGCTAACTACCCGCATGGGAAACATATCTATTATACATATACATGTACATTTCCTTCATGAAACTTAGAACATTCATCAAACAGACCAGAAGGATGAGGACAGGGTAACGTTAATCAAACTTCTATCCATGAACACAAGTAAACTACGCTGACCCTTGACCCTTGTACTTACACCATGTGCACTATATCCCGGACCAGAAATTACGAAACTTCTATGAGTACAAACTACTGCTGAAATCAAAGTTCTGTTCACAAATCTCTCTGTACAATTTGAACTTGAGAATTAACTGGTAACAAAGTTTGTCAAAAAGTTCCGTAATATCTGAGCTGGATCTAGAAACTAACTCGATCACTGACGCCGTTGCTGTGGATTTTAGTCTCAACACATTTTCCTGACCACGTAAATAATTATTGATCCAAGCTAGTAACAGGCACGCCTATTCAACACCTGTTTAATTCAATGCCTAGTAAATTCAGCGACAACATGCCAAACGTGATCAGTGTTTGGCACCGGAAGCTTAGTACAAGTAGGTGACGGCAGACTACGATCCTATTTGATTGAAGCGTTGGTATTCCGTCACGGTGTTCATTGCTAACATCGAGTTAACCTTTCATGTGTTTTTGAAAAGAAAACGAAACACTGAACAAACAAACAAAACACACGCAAAAAGAATGACAGCCAAGACCAAATCATCATAACCATCAACTACACATCATATACCTAGCGGTAAGAAAATGGTTCTACATGTTACATTATAATCAATTGAGCACTACACTTCCGGGAACTTCCGGTCAGACAAGCACTTTAGATAAAGCACGGTGGAGCGTTTCTTGATGGGTAAGTGTCGAATCTTCTACCACAAAACAGCTGCTAAGTAATATAATATTTAGTGAAAATAATATAATAATTAGGGCACTATAATTAATTCCGTATTAATCGATGTCAGATAATTCGTCTGGAGTGCAAAGGAGGTGTAAACATGTTTATATCGAAATATAATATAAATATTATATACTGTATATCATTTTCTGAGATGACATGATTTGTTTTCTTCCGCAACTAAGTTTGAAAGATTTACTTACATTGGACATTTGTCTAAATACCCATGGTTATGCATACATGTATGTATGCATTTACGTGTAACTATCGACGCAGAACTACGCACACAAAAAAAAACACATACAAACAAACGCCATAGTTATAAAATGTCTTAAGTTTCTAATCTAAATTGCATTTAATATGTCTTCCTTGACACTATTGAAAGTGAGCGAATCAGATTGCCGAGAATTGTGTTCCGGGAAACAGACCGCCGAAACTTGTGTTCCGGGAAACAGACCGCAAGTCCGGATCCGGTTCCAGGCAATAGACCCCGCCTTAAACCACCACTGCGGATCTTAATTTCTATTCGTTCAGAATTAGGTGTCTTCCTAGTCAAATGTCTTACATAAGTGTTTGAGTAATAACCGCTTTGTTCCCATGGATCATAATAATTAAAACAATCGACCCCAAGAACAAATATAGGTCGATGTCGGTCTTGACACTACTAAACGGCAACATGTTTACCCCAAAGACCTTGACTATCTTTTTAATGTCAACAAACTTTGCTGTCAAGCTTTGTCTAGAATAATAGTACATGTTTACATAGTTCGTCAACCCTTCGGGCAATTGTGATTTTTTTAATGAATATATTTAATCAAAGAGTTACGCCATACCGTATTGGATACCGGAGGAATCATGACATATTTCACCGTCCAGGTCCTAGTGCAATACCATCGATTTGTGATCAAGTAGGAAATGTTACACCTATATCGCGTGATGATGTATGTCATATACTTAATTACAATCACAAATGTGGACTGTTTTAATACACCATTTCATTAGATGTATGCGAATTTTGGTGAAGTATGCTAACGTTATAAACTCTGGGGACGAGTTTTCGAATTTGGGCGTACATCTTGCCGTAGGCTTGGTATTTCGTACATGTCCTGATCTGCATGTACGCCTGATAAGGGCGGATGGTAGCATAATCGTAGAACGTTGGACTTATGAGCCAAAGGCTCAAATCCAGTCCAGAGAGCCCGGCATCAATGTTCACGAAATATATACCTTTCTGACACGATCATGATAGGATTCAGTGTATGTATAGGCTCTGTACCATGGCAATGCACTTGGTCGATCAGTACCAGCCGGTGCACTGCTTGCAGGTTTACTACAACATTCAGCGCTTCAGTTTCCTCCTGTCCTACAAATGACAAGCATTTGAATGTTGAAAGCGGATCTAAGCCTCAATTTAAAATAAATAAAAATATAAATAAAAATGTATGCTTATTCAGGGCAATTTTTCAAAACGCTCCATTTTCAGGACACTCTTGCAATGTACGTTACATGGTCTCGTATTATAGTAATCGAGAGGTTTACGTGGTGTCGTAACAGACACATACAGACTTTATTGCGGAGGAGGGTCCAACAAACAACAGTGAACCGCAGATCATACTAGTAGCTCTCTACCATTACTGAGACAGATATATAACAATCACACCTATTACCTTAGTTTTCTTCCATATAAACGGTTCTATGTTTCCCTTGACGTATCTCTCCTATCACTGACGTCTGAAATCTGCGCTATATTCGGAGTTGGCCGTGGTCTAGGTGTCACTGTTGGTTACTGAAATCTTTCGTGTACTAGTAAATTCGGTAATATTGGAAATATTATGTAAAATCTGAGTGTATAGGACTACAAGGCGTAATCTAAATAACATTTGTGGTAAAAACACAATGACAATGTTTCGTTCCAATGCCATTAAATGACATGCATGAATCACATAAACAATGTAAGTGTAGCTATTTAAAGGGAAAACTGTGTAAAATCTCTCCACTTTATGTGCAGATTCAACCCTCAGTAACAAACTGTCACACCGTGACAGTTACGTCATACATAATGGATCTTGAAGTGCTTCTCTTTTTCTAAAACATTTAAATTAGCATGCACACCATTATCTAATTGGCCTTAATTTGTGCGAGGAAATACGATTAGTCAAACAGAATAAACAGACTCAGGCGATCAAGGAGAATTTAGTGAAGTTTATTACTAATACTATAGGGTAAACACAAAAGAAAAGAAATATATCAAAAATACCA
Organism: Lepetodrilus elevatus; assembly: GCA_034780755.1. NCBI lineage: Eukaryota > Metazoa > Mollusca > Gastropoda > Lepetellida > Lepetodrilidae > Lepetodrilus > Lepetodrilus elevatus. The sequence continues at coordinate 679 of JAVCKZ010115145.1, read as the reverse complement.
ATGGGCTAGAAATTCACTTACCGGTAACTCGATATTAAATAGATACGCAATTAAGGATCCTAAAACATATATTGAGCATGCAATATTTTGAAATACTTTCAACTTCTAGCTTAGATGTCTATATCGTGTTAGAAACAATCACCGTATCTTCAATAATTCATGCCCTCCGTTCCCAAGCCAGTTGCAAAACAAAGTCTTCACCTGCTGAGATGCCCAGGCACATCGTTTTTTCCCAGACCATTCCGTGCAAAGTGCAATTATAATCGCCGTTGATACCTAAGGATTTAACTGAGTTTGCCTGACGGAACTATGGTTTAAGAGCGTGGTTACTCGTGCAAATATTCACTATACTATACGGTCCCCAAGACACCTATCGGCACGCCATTATCTCGCGAAGGGAGGTCACTCCAATTTGAAGCACCGCAGCCGCCAAAGGGGAGATTACAAAGCTCTAAAACAACGAGTACTGTTTAGTTTAATCCACTAACCACTGATAACTAACGACTAACTGCATCAAGGTTAAGATATAGGCACTTATGCAGTATTAAGTGGGGGTAGCGCATTATAGTCACATTATACACAATGCATGTGTGAACATTCAGAACAGTCTCTCTCTCTCTCTCTCTCTCTCTCTCTCTCTCTCTCTCTCTCTCTCTCTCTCTCTCTCTCTCTCTCTCTC
>JAVCKZ010115134.1:0-10044 GCA_034780755.1 Lepetodrilus elevatus | reverse complement strand
CTCTAAATTTGAACCCTACGCGGCTTACGCCATATTGGATGCGGGTAGCGGTTCTCCCCTGTGCTGTTGAGCTGTGAATACTTGATTAAAAACAACTTGTTCTGGCACCGGAGAAATCCTTTAAGAACACCTTATTAATATTATTCTACACCGTATCATTTATAATCATATACCAATGTTGTTAATCGAATGAATTCCACCTGTCCAGATGCTACATAGATCTGTCTAAATGCTTATTTTATGCATTTAAAATTTACCCGGTCATTACACAGGCAAGTTAACTGGTTAAGTGTTCATTAGGCTATAATAAAAAGTATTGGAATAAAATGTTTTTAAAAGAAAAACAAATGACCCGTCTTGTGTTTCGAGGATGTTCACTCTAGGTAGATATATCTATTATAAGCAGTAATGTCTAACATTATAAATCCTACTGCTAATCATTCATAATATTTCTAGTTGAATTGAAATAGTAAATTGCATTTAATAATTGTTCACCTGTAGCATTAGGGAACCGCCCGAGGAACGATAACTCTTGTGGCATGAAAATAGGCCTATAATATATCATGATAGCTAGATTTGGCAGCTTTCCGTATCTCACCTGTGATATGGTCATGCCCAAGCGTGCATTCCAAAATTATAAATTTGTAAATAAGGGTTGCAAGAATGTGTCATGCGCATATTTTTATGCACAGTAAGACTTTACAATCAATAAATACTATTGCGATTAGTAAAACAGGTTATTTACCTATATAAAATGACTGGATAAACGTTAATCACATCGCTGAATGAACAAGATTTTTATGCGTAGGAATACTTTCGGCTCCTGTCTAGTGGAACTACTTTCAGCATAGGCGGGCGCAGCCATTTTGTTTGTTCTGCAGGAATACTATTGCTGTCAATCCTGTGTAATCCACGATTTTATCATGTCATCCAACACCTCTGAAAAGTCCAGTGAAAGGGAGGACTTTGTCTATGAAGCTAAACTAGCTGAACAAGCAGAACGATATGATGGTTGGTATATTGAGACCCATATATTTCACGAATTTGTAGGCCTGTGTGCATAGATATGCTACATACCTTCAAGGCCATGTCCGACGTCCGTTCAAATTTTACCGTGTTGATATATGTACCCTGTACATATAACTGTGTTATCCTATATCGTTTGCATTGCACGTATGATATTGATCATTGCAGTGATTAAATTAATTGTATTCCTACCATTTAACCTGCATGTTTGGTGCAGTGACCATGGTTATGGGCTTTGCCTACGCCATTTTGTTATGAGTCAGATGAATGTTCGGCATGTCATGCTGGAAATAGAGCAGGAAGAAGTGTATAATTGTGCAATAAAGTCATTGATATCAGCGTTTAAAATGTTTGTTTTGTTTCGTGTGTATTGGGTGAGCACTTTTCCCACGAGGTATCTTGGTTCCAATGCAGTTGGGTGTTTGGTCTAGTTCCGGTTAGGTGACACTCCTACTGGATTCCTACATCATTTAAAATACCAAAGCAATTTTCATCAGTATCGTGTACAATTCCACTAATTCAAGCAACTAATGCTGGATTGTGGAAGTGGTTTGGTCAGAAAGAAATGTTTGCATAGCACAAGCTTCATTGTTGTACAATCACAGGGCCCACAGACACAAGTGGTTGTTTTGATCTGAATTTAGAACTAATAAATGCAAAGTATTTTCACAATCAGCTTGTGTATCCCCAGAAATCTATCTCCTCCCTGCTCAATTTCGGTGCTAAAATGGTTTCTGCGCATTGACAACAGGATGTTATGTCATCTTCCATTATAAACATGGAGTGGATAACATATATGATATAGCATAAGGATAAATGTGTTACAAATCGTTAGAGTATGAGAGTAATAGTTCGAACACCTTGTGATTCAAAACTGCTAAAGCACAATATATTCTTGCAGGATTTGGACCAAAATAATCTAAGTATGTTACTCAGACCCTATTTTTGCAAATCATACAAAGGGAGACAACTGCACTATAAAACATTAATATCAAGCGCTAGTTGAGGCAAGTAAATTAGGTCAGGCTGCAGAGAAGTTCGGTCACAAATAAATACTTTATTGGACATGTTGGAGGGTGGTTAATTTCAGTCACTTTATATTTCCTGTTATATTTTTGTAAAAAGCGTTCTTAAATTTGAACTGTTAACGTACAGGGCTCGACAGTAAGGATTGTCCGCCTGTCCGGGACAGGTAGAATTTAGGGAGGACATGTGAAATAGCCTAGATTAACAAGCCCTTTTCATAGTAGTTACATGTCCGACACAGGGACAGGTGCCTCAAAAAGTTAATGTAGAGCCCTGACGTACATAAAATATCATTTATAATTAAACCAATTCAAACATTGTTATGTTATTATTATCTATATAATGCAACTAACCGTTTGTCCTGTGCAAAAGTTGTCAACACTATAGAAAAACCAAGAATTCCCGGGCAAAGATATCAAGCTCCCAGTTTCATAATGGAGTTTTTCTTGACACATTGCATTATTTATTATGCTGTGGCGTACATTTCGATAATGGAACCTGTTACTAGTTTCCATGTATTTATCAGTAGGAGAGGAGTATTTTTAATAAAACGTAAAATACCAGAGTGACCATACTTCCCTGGCTGACTTGGATGGGTCAGCCATTTTTCATTCCACAATTGTTTCAGAACGGCGAGTGCGCATGTACTTTGGAATACAACTAGATCTGACACAGAAACTTAACTTCACGTTTTTCCTAAGATTCATGATCAATTGATGATGATCAACATGATCTTTAAATGTGATATTTGTTATCTCGGTGATGATCCGAGCAGTTTATGGTTCATGACTGATAATCTACGATTACTTGCGTTTTGGAAACAGACAAATGACAGACAAAATTGCTGGAACAGGGATATTAACTAAAATATTTTGGCACTAGCCAGTCGGGCGAGTGACTTGGAGATGACAACTCGCCCAGAAAGTTTTAAAAATGCACAAATATACATTCTCATTTCAAATAGGATCCAAATTGTAATCGTATAAATGTTTGCAAGACAACTGAAGACCTGTGCCAGTATTCTCGAAACTTCGTAAGTTCTAAGAAGTTCGTAAGTACTAAGAATTTGCCAAACTGGGTTTCTGCTAGTGTTCATTTTTGAAGAGATATTTTCTCACTCAGAAGTTTCGAGAATATGGGCCCTGTTCTTCAGACATGCCACATTCAATATTTTAATGATATGATCATGGAAAGTAATGCAAGCTTTTCTGAATAGTTTATTCAGTTGTAATTTGGCCACGTTACCAAGTGTAGAATCTGGATTTATTTTTGCGCTATGACGCATTTTCTACACTTTTATTTCATGGTAGGCAACACATTCTGCCTTATAACTTTGACAGACATCAATAAATCCTAAGAATTCATCTGGTTTCTAGCTATAAACATGCTCAGTTGCAATCGTCAGTTGTATCTCAAAGCCATAACCTACCCACCTGCCATTTATTTTTAAACAAACGGTATCTAGTGGCTTCATATTCTGTAGATTTTTATATTTTGTCCAAACTATTTTGTTTTGGTTGACATGGGGGCAACTGATAAACGGCCACATGGCACTCGTCAGCTGTCAACAAGATGGAAAGGTCAGATAGGAAGGTCATCCGGAAGCAATACAAACATCAACCAATCAGTGCAGGGCTAGATATTAAGTGCAGTGACTTGTTGCTTTATATTCAGAAACCGGATTGATGGAAATAGCACATGTTAACCAATGAATTTTAGAAACTGGTTTGTCATTCTCGCAATATTGTGAGGGTAATGCATTAATTCTTGTATAAAAACTAAAATGTCTTAATATTGAGAACATGTTTTGACTGTATTTCTAATTTACTGTTTTATTTTTCAGAAATGGTCAATTCAATGAAGAAAGTAGCCGAAATGGATTGTGAACTGACTGTTGAAGAGCGAAACCTGCTGTCAGTTGCATACAAGAATGTGATTGGAGCAAGGCGCGCTTCTTGGAGGATAATCAGTAGTATGGAACAGAAGTTGGACTCAGATTGTCATAAGCCAGAAGACAAGAAGGAATTAGTTAGTGGATATAGAAGTGGAGTAAGTGTGAATTTAGATGTCATTAATCAACTCGTTAAATGAAGTCATTGCTTTTCCAGAAACATAAGAAGACGCCTACATAAAGACAGTAATGTCATTGAAATGAGATCTTAAGATCCGTTAAAAAGATAACCTGTTTACCCAGACAACCCTTTACCGGAATGAGACCATTGTCAGAGTTTAAATTTCTGACACGATAAAAGGTGCTGTGGTGACCGTCCTTGGTTTGTCAGTACTGTTGGAAATTGTGTTCGCTGGCTACATGAAGGTCGATTTCTAGGAAAGATTTGTGGAAAGTTGCTTCCAATGAGTATACTGGAAAGGCAAGTCTCTTGTCGGTAAGGCAAATATGGGTGTTTCTTGTTGCAACGGTTGCTAGGTAGGCAAAACATTTAAAAAAAAAAAAGATTTTGTAGAAAAAAACTGTTGGGGTTCAAAAGAAATTTGCCATTGTCAACTTTCAATAACGGGTTAAACTTAAAAACACCAATTTTATTCATCTCCGTTGTAACGACAAAGTTAATTTTACGGAGCAACTCTTTCATGCTAGCGTGGATGATGGTGGTAAAAAATTCCCATTTATAAATTTGAATTGGGTGCCTCAGGAAACCTCGGTTACTTTTGCCGAGGTGGAAGTCTACTTGTGGCCGCCATATAGTAAAATCAGTAATGATCAATTCAGTATCGCTACACCGTGATGCGGTTCCGGGATCTGATATTTCATCTGCTAGGATTAAGAAAGTCTGCTATACAGGTTCATCAAACATGAGATACAGTTTTGAAGGGGGACTGGAGGGTCCTGGGGACATTTGAAAATCTGCAATGTTAAAGGTATCTTGTTTAAATTAATTCCAAGTAGTTTCGGGTAAAATAACCAACTATTAATTCGGTCAACCTACCATGTTAACACGTACAGACTCGCAAAGTCGAAGAGCACATCCGGTTGGTTCCCTCTGGCAACAATAATTTTCAATACTTCTGGCTTGTTGATCTTGTGCAGAATATTTATGAAGCTTTTTTGTCTTGCATTAGTTCATATGCTAATCAATGTTTTCCTTTTAGATTGAACAAGAATTACAGACCATATGCCAAGAGGTTCTGGCTGTATTAGATGTACATCTTGTTCCAAACGCAACTACAGGAGAGTCAAAAGTGTTCTACTATAAAATGTGAGTAATTGAAGGAGACTAAAGTTTTGTACGTACACATCATCATCGTTGCAAAAGTGTGGGAAATTCCCGCAGTGACATTTAAACTCAATTTATTTTACCCCTCTCCCTGCTGAAGGCAACCGGAGATGCCCTAAAGTGCACTGCCTGTGCCTAATCCAGCAGGGAGAGGGTTAAATATCTTTTCAATAATCAACATCGTTGCAGGCATGGCAATACTTGGTCGATCCAGGGATAGATGTATGTGCACTGGATGTGGTTTATTTTCTGCCAGTCTAATTAAAATCGGATCTCATCAGGGCTCTACATTAACTTTTTGAGGCACCTGTCCCTGTGTCCTGTCGGACATGTAACTACTGTGAAAAGGGCTTGTTAATCTAGGCTATTTCACATGTCCTCCGTAAATTCTACCTGTCCCGGAAAGGCGGACAATCCTTACTGTCGAGCCCTGCTCATAGTGTTCCTTGAACATTTTTGCATTCTTTTACGAAACTGAGCAGGCAGGAGCAATGTCCAAATATCCGAGCGTCGCTTTTGGATCTGAATTGTTAATGAGATTTGTTTTCCACTGAAATGTTGTCAATGAATTGTAAAACATGGATATTATTTTATGGAGCAGCCAATCGGTTGCCTTAAAATTTATATTTAAAATGTCTGTTGGGTATGGAAAAAAACGTGACTGGTGATCTCTTGTAAGAAATATTTCTCCCAAATGGTAGCTAAATATCAGGGTTGTAGCTTAACTTTAAAACGTACTCGCCCGAATAATGATATAAATAACAAAACATGACATTTCTACTCGCCAGTAGGATACCTTTAACATTACGAGAAATGTATCGCGACACCTGGCGAGTGGGAACTTCTAACCCTGAAATTATGCAACATTTTCAACGTTTCTTCAGCAGGAGACTCTTTCATGCAGAAAGAAGTATTCAGAAAATAAGAGTCCTATACGTCCAATGTTGGGTTAATGGTAGTCAAATCTATAATTTGCAGGTTGTCCTATCTATACTTTTAATATTGCAGATTTTCAAATGTCCTAGAACTCTCCATGCTGAAGGCAACCGGATATGCCCTAATCTGTACCTGTGCCTAATCCAGAGAGGACTAAATCCAAACATTGGACAGTTATTTTCGTCTGCAAAAAGTTGTACAAAGATTTCTGACGTATCTGATCATAAGCAGTTAGCACTAGAATTTCACTGATTGTTCTATTCAAGTTGGTAACCAAAGTATCTACTGCTGGTTTGTGCCCACAGAAGTTACTCACATTGCGATTATTGTACGGAATATAATCATTTCAATTTTTGTCATGTTGCAGGAAGGGTGACTATCATAGGTACTTAGCTGAATTTGCCACAGGAGGGTGCCGAAAAGGTTCTGCTGAGAACAGTTTGGTAGCATACAAGTGTGCAAGTGATATTGCCATGAGCGACCTGCCTCCAACACATCCTATACGTCTCGGTCTAGCTCTCAACTTCTCAGTATTTTACTATGAGATCCTCAATTCACCGGACCGGGCGTGTAGGCTCGCTAAGGCTGCGTTTGATGATGCCATTGCTGAGCTAGATACATTGTCAGAAGAAAGCTATAAAGATTCAACGTTGATAATGCAGTTACTGAGGGACAACCTTACACTCTGGACATCCGACATGCAGACAGAATGTACGTGTGCTGCTGAATCAACGAATGTATCTCGTCATGTTTGCATTTCTGGCTCATTATTAGTTAACAATTTGAACCGAGTTTTGTTCGAGAAATGCAAATTGCTGAGACTTTAATCATTTTGAATTTAGTGAATTGCGTTCGTTCCAAGAAATTATTCTCTGATCTGCGTTTCATGAAGTGGTCGTAACTGTAACCTGGTCCTAAATCGGGGTGTATGCAACACTACTTTTTTTCTAGATCAGGAAATTCAGCTAGTGCTCCTTTCTAGCGGTTTTGTCTGTACTTTCTGTCCCTAGACATGGGCAGTTACACAGGATCAACAGCTAGAAAGGAGCACTAACCATGTAAACCTTGATTTATTTTCTGAACTACATGGATGAAGGCCCTTTCATGAAATGCAAGCCTGGGCGTTGTATCTAATGAAAAAATGTGTTTAGCTATATTTCTTTTTTTTAAAACAACAACCACTAAATAACTTAATTTCCTGTTTAATTTATATCAGTGCTCTGAAAGTGATAGGATGTTCGAAAGTGACGGGATGTTCGATTCTTCACTGTTTATTTTTCCTTTCCAGGCGAGGATCAGCAAAAAGAACAGCTCCAGGATGTTGAAGGCGAAGACGGGTCGTAAAGGCTGGTTACACTTAGCACTCTGAAAATGACATTATTTGTAATTTTCCTATTAAAATGCTAAATGTTATGACCTGGCCCTTGAAAGTCTGCAGCAACCTCTTGTCACAGGCATTGGCCATGACGAGCCGAGACATCCATCTTCATCTTGAGAAGGAAACGGTTCATTTTACTTACCACCAAGTTGTTTGCCTTTGTCATTGTGTGCACTCGATAGCTGATGACCCTCCCTCGTCAGCATAATTTATTGTACTATATGTAATAGCAAGTAAGTTCAGTCATCAGCTAATATGTAGATTGAGGAAGACGACTGTAATACACCATAGATAGCTAGTAAACTACGAGTAAAGTATGGATAATTGACTTACTATCTGCATTGCATGTAAAAAATTCTGTATAGTGTTAAGGAAAGAAAATTGCTATCGACAAACTGTTTGATCTACGTATGTGGACAAGGTCCTGTGATATGTCAAATAACTTTGTCCAAAGTTTGTCAGCTTGTGTACCCACTGCTTATATACCAATTTACTCAATTAAAACAAATGAGGCCGATTTTACCTCTTCGATGTGTCATTGTGGTGAAACCAATCATGAACAATGTGACCAGATGCTTCCTCCATTTCATGGCCAATGAAAGTGACAAGGGGGTGGATAATTCTACCTACCAAAAAAAACCAAGCATGTCCGGTTAACAAAATTGGTGTTAATTGTCATGGATTTATTTGACTTAGTTTGTACGGAACTGACTGACTGCCTGCCTGCCAGCCAGCGCGACATCCCAGACTTTCTCAGTGGACCAAGGAATGAGTCTTTCATTGGGAGTCTTTACTGTGGACGAAAGTGGTCAACCCGACCGTTACAATTCCAGTGTTGTAGGTTTGATCCGACAAAAGGATTTCCAGTTTGAGTGTGATTTAGCCAAAACGAGGTAGCACTGCAGAACTAACTCTTCGTCAGCCTCATGGAGCACCAGTCTACAGTGATAAAAAGTTTTAATGCTGTTGTACTATGTGAGGATTCTCAGACATAATTGTGTAATCATGTTTGTCTGTTATGTACAACAATATGACAATATGATGTAAGTATGGTACAGGTTGGATCCAAACTGTCAAGATTTGTTTTTGTAGTCATCAACTGTGTAGTGACGTTTTTTTTTAATAAGAATATAATGTTAAGTTATGATTCAATTGCACTCCTTAATGTAACTATCAGTGTGAGCAACAATATTTGTCGAAAGTTTCTGTAGAACTGAAATTACTTTTTTTCCTGCATTTTTCATCGACTTAGCTTTGCCCTCTGGCCGGCCGCCTTAGCCTGTGTGTGTGTATTCTTGTCCCCTTCCTTCTGTATGTTGCTGAATACAACCACAGCGAGGTCTATATGACTAGGTAGCCACTACTGCAGCCTGCCTCATCGTTGCCGCCGCCGCCCATGCGTGCAGCTAGCCAGCCCCACCCGTCTTGTGTTGTGATCACAGTTAGTTCTCGCTGTCACAATGATATCCTTGTCTAGTGGGCTAGAAATATCTAGGAAAAAATGTAACTACTTTATAAACTCATGTCATGCTTTTATCATTAATTAAAGTATATTCAAGTGTAAGTTGTAGTTTGTTGTGTCTGGATGATTTGCTACCAGCGACTGGGAACGTGTTGGGGGCCTGTTGCTCAACGCTCTTGTAGGGTAGAACTATTGTGACGTTGACGCTTTCTACTGTGGCGGGATCCTAGTTAGAATTATTATTGCGCTACAAGAACGTTGAGCAACGGGCCCCTGACCAAGACTGAACAGGCATTGTGAGAAATCTCTTCATGACGAAGAAAAGATGCCATGATTTAAAAAAACAAGCGCACACAGAAAACATGGGGTTTGGGAGTGGCAAATTTTTGTGGCAGACTTATCAAAATGTGAGCACATCACAAAATTAATCGCAGCTACCGTCGGTATTCACTTATTCACAAAATTAAGTTAAAGGCATAATATCACAGCTGATAGACCTGGATAATGGACATACGAATTTCAATCTGAGACTAATTGCGCTTCATTTATCCACCTACAAGTTGTTATTTAGTGATGTATTTGATCCCCAACGCTTGATAGTAACGTTCCGCTATATATCGTCTTTGAAGCATCAACTGAAATATGAACGATTTGCGAGAAAACATTGCGTGTGTGTTGTATATATGTTTAAGTTGTACCACTGAGTTATGTCCCTTTGCATATACGTAATTAAGAAAATAACAACACATCATATTTAGGTTGTCTATCAGTAGACTACGGGGTAGGTATGCACAGACATAGTTTAGTTAAACCGTAGTTTAAGGATCATACCGACAGTGGTATAACTTGTTGCTTAAACCTAGTTCAGCCTAAACTGGTTGAACTACGTTTGTGCATACGGACCCTGGGGGTTGCATTGGATATTTGTCTACCAAACAGCGGTGGGAAGGTTTTTGGAAGTACAAACATGATTTTATGTA
>JAVCKZ010115123.1:0-10044 GCA_034780755.1 Lepetodrilus elevatus | reverse complement strand
AAAATTGTACATTCCTGAATAATAATATACTGAAACTGTAGATTCGTGAAAAATAATCGACAGATTTCCAATGGACAAAAATGGCCGCTGTATTTTAAGCACATGTACAGCTCTTAAAGGCATCTCCAGTTGCTTTCAGCGTGGAAAGGGTTAAGAACCAAATCAAACTAAATACTGGATGCTTAAGTATTCCAGTGCCAAAATTCTTGAAACAAACTTTAATATGTCATTTGATTTTTTTTTCCTCTCAACTTTGATCTCAGCACAAATTTTCTAAATAACACCAAACAGTTCCAATTTACAAAGTGGATTTTAAATCTTAGCTGAGCATGCTGCTAAGTTCTGGCACAATATTACGAAACTGTTTTTTTTAGTATGTTTTCATACTCAACTCACAACTTCCCATATGTAATATAAGTTGCGCATGAACATGAAATCGTATTCAGAAATGTTCGTAATCGTCAGGCCTGATTTCTTTTTCTTGAGAAAACTGTGCCCTGGGACAAATTGCTCAGAACTGTTGTAGCTACAACTTCTTATCGTACAAGTATACAATTGGCTTTACCACTCGCGTAGGCTACAACTAACTCTTCTGTTCCAGGGGAGTCTGAACACCTTGGATTATTGCCCCCTTCCCCGTTCCATAGAACAACCATAGCGCTACGAGAGTCGTAATTCCTTAGCAAATCCATGCTGGAACTCTCACAAAACACCCAAATTAACTTCTAACGTTTCTCTCGCAGACTGACAGCAGAGGCAACCTCCTGTCCAGAAATATTTTCCCAAACGAAGTCGGACGGGTGTTGGAGACGGACGAGCGGCGTATCCCCGATGGCGACCTCACGCCGCACGTAGAGGCCAAAGATGTGGTAGAGCCTCCGATGGCGGTCCCCACTCTGCGGCCCAGGAAGAAGAGGCCCGGGGTTCCTCAGCTGCTGGACCGTGAGAACCTGCGGGACCAGCTGGAGGACGGTCCTGACGACGTGCGGTGGCAGGACTTCGCGGAGACGGAGTACATCGACAAGAAGCGGGTCCGGCCAGGGGAAGACAACTACGAGAAGAACAAGTTCAATCAGCAGGCTAGCGACGACACCAGGTCAAACAGAGACGTACCTGACACCAGGAACGCACTGTGAGTCCGGCGTCCACCGCGGGACATTCTCAACCAGTTTATTACAATCATTTAAATCTAGCCATGCTGTCATCGCAAATGGGTGAAAGATTCCCGCAGCGACGTTAAACTCCATAATCACTCTCTCTCCATGCTGAAGGCAACCAGAGATGCCCAAAAGAGCATTGATGTGTCTAATCCAGCAGGGAGAGAGTTAAAGGCATACAATCATCATTTGTTAACAACATTTTGTCAAAAATAATTTACCTGAAAGTATGTACATTTTAGTTTCTTCTCTCCCTGGCTTTAATAATGTTGCAGCTTTGATTTTATTTTTCTAAACTACATATTTTATATTTCTTAGTGATCTATTTACTGAAGCAGTCATAAAATATCCATGTGTTGGTTAAAACCTCAGTTTGTATGATCGGAGTCGTTTCATCATCTTCTTATTCTTCTTTTTATTATTATTATTATTATTATTTTATTATTATTATTATTATCATTATTATATTATTATTATTATTATTAATTTGATATTGTATTTCAGCTGCCGGGAAATTAAATGGAAGCATAATTACCCATCAACATCTGTAATTATCACATATCACAATGAAGCCAGATCAGCTCTGCTCCGTACAATCATCAGGTGAGATGTGTACAGGTGTATACAGGTGTGAAGTACAGGTGTATGTATACAGGTGTGGTCAGTAGTGTCCGCTTGGTTGTGTGAGCTGGTGTAGTTGTGTGGATTAGTTGGTTGTGTGGACTGGCTGGTTGTCACTCACGATCATAATCAGATATGGGGGGAACATTCCTGCTGGGATTTGCTCACTCACTCACTCATTCATGTTGAATGGTTGGTTGTGTGGACTGGTTGGTTGTGTGGACTGGTTGGTTGTGTAGACTAGTTGGTTGTGTGGATTAGTTGGTTGTGTGGACTGGTTGGTTGTGTGGACTGGTTGGTTGTGTGGACTGATTGGTTGTGTGGACTGGTGTTTCCCATAGGTGTAACTGTAGATATTGTGGTCTTATTTTTGTATGGTCTTATATTACCTGACTAAACAAGAATTTCTTGAGCTCACCTTCGACATAGATTCCTTGAAGAAAATATGTTGGGGGAAAATGTTGAATTCGAAATGTAGCAAGAAATATTGTTATTAAAGCGACTCAAACACCAAATTCTGTTTTCAGTGTCTTCCGAATGAGCCCTGAACATCTGATAGAAGAAGTCATTTTGGTGGACGACTTCAGCGATGATCGTACGTAGACCGCCGGAGAAGCTGATTCACAATGAGGCTCAGATTATTAGCATATTAATATTTATAAGATACTAAACATTTAAGATTGAAAATCATGATGGCTACTTTGCTCTCTGAGCAAAATAAAAATAAATGTATTTTTCTAAATTGTGGCTCCCTATTAGAATAGGTACATAAACAAACATTTCAGTGATTGCATTTCCTTGTAAATCATTTGTCTTTGTATTACATTAAGATTACATAAATGGCTGCAATTTTGAATCATTGATTGTCATGTGAAGGGAGATAACTGGTGTATATTTCCAGCCTCGGACGGGGATGAGCTCGCGGTTATGAAGAAAGTAAAAATCATCCACAACAAGAAGAGACAAGGTAAAATATCCGTCCACCATGTAACATTTTTTGCCGACTGTCATTTCTTAACACCTATAAAGTGATGAAAGTCTTAGTTACTATGTCCGAGTACCATATCAAACTTTGCAGTGTTCTTGGTTCAATGGGTCATTACAATTTCCCTCGTTTCTCCCGTCACGTAGGTCTGATCCGGTCGCGAGTGGCGGGCGCGGACATCTCGAAGGGCAAAGTGCTGACGTTCCTGGACAGTCACTGCGAGTGTAACGCCAACTGGCTGGAACCGCTCCTGGACCGCGTTGCAGAGGTCAGTTAGAGGTCAAGGCCGTTCTTGGTCACAGTGCTCCAGCGTCTTCAGTTTATTTCAAGTCGAGTAATTTTTGCGTTAAATCTTTTTTACGGCATTAAAAGCACTAATTAAATTCATTCATTTGTGTCAGTTTGTGTGACATGTCATGCGACATAATTTGTCATGTCATGTCGTACAGGATCGGCACCGTGTGGTGAGCCCAATCATCGACGTCATCAGCATGGACAACTTCGACTACATCGGCGCGTCGGCAGACCTGAAGGGCGGCTTTGACTGGAACCTGGTCTTCAAATGGGATTACATGACTGCAGACGAGCGAAATAAACGGGCGAATAACCCCATCTCCGCTATCAGGTCAGCTGACAACGTGGGTGGTCTCCCCTTAGTGAGCCATCACTTTATTTGGAACAAGCAACATTTTGGTCATTTTGTGAAGCTCTTGTATCGACATGCATAGACCATAGCACTATCATGTTTGCAAGCCAAGGGAAAATTTGTCAGTTATCCCCCCAAGGAAAACATGTGAGTTATCCCCCCTGACAGTGACTCATGTGTTTCAGGACACCGCTGATAGCTGGCGGTCTGTTTACGATCGACAAGTCGTGGTTCGACGAGCTCGGCAAGTACGACATGGACATGGATGTGTGGGGCGGAGAAAACCTAGGTAACGGTCCGGTAACAACAATATTCTGGTTGTCAAGGATGACCATGTTGTGGTTGTCATGGATTATCAATGTTCGGTGCCAAGCTGTTGTCAAATTCTAACACAGAATTAATCCGCAATTGTTTGAGAGTTGCTAGAATATCCACAATTTGAAATTGCTGTTGTCATATGTACCAATGTGTTACTATGGATACCAAAGTGTAATCTGCTAGGCAACCAGAGCAGCAGGGGTGCGTTCAAAGACACAAGGGCTGAATAAGCCGCTTAGTTAAACTGGTTTCCTTTCCCATGTACGGTTCATGCAACTCTTGAGACAGTAGCTAGTTTGGTAAGCCACTTGCGTCTTTGAACGCACCCCAGTTGATATTAATAAAATTAAAAATAAACAAATTAAAATAATAAAATAAAATAAATAAAAAGGAAGATGGTAACTGTGGCCACTTGCCGTGTCATCCCTCGCCATAACGGCAGCCATTTTGTTTCTCTGCAGAGATCTCGTTCCGCGTGTGGCAGTGTCACGGGGCGCTGGAGATCATCCCGTGCAGTCGTGTCGGACACGTGTTCAGGAAGCAACATCCGTACACCTTCCCGGGAGGCAGCGGCAATGTGTTCGCCAGGTCAGCACGCATTCCTATATAGTACAACAGAACACAACCTTACCGTACCCCCCACAACATGCCTAGACATCACATGACACAACACGACGCACACTCAAGTTGTCCCCCTCCAAAACAAATAGAAATCAAGTTAACAAAGAAATATTATTTTTAACCAAATAATACATTGATATTTAGAATATTAAATTTAATATTTCTTAAAGGTTATCCTCTTAGTACGATCATCACAAATGGGTGAAAGATTCCCGCAGCGACGTAAACTCCATATTCACTCACTCACCCACTGTTAGTATGATTTACTCAGGTCACTGGTAATAAAATGTTATCAATTTAAAGACAATTGGTCTTTATTGAAGGTTTTTAATTTTGTATTAACTGTGCATCAAGCTATTAATCATATACATAATTTAACTATTCATCTAGATATTAAATCATGTTCATAATTTTAACTACAATTTTGGGCATGCTATGACGTAAAACAATTAACTCACTCTCAGACTTTACATGATACAACAAAACACACCAAGTTGTCCTCCTTCCAAAAATACAGAAACAAGTTCATAATGAAATATTACTTGAAACCAAATAATAAATTAACTTTAATTTTCATATTTTTTAAAAGAGTTATCATTTCGGTAAAATATAGTATAATTAAATCTTACGGTATTCATCGTGTCTGGGTGAAACATACCTGTAATAACGTAAGGCAGTAGTTCACTGACTCGCTGTCGGTCAGATTCCATGAATTGTGTCACGTGAGCTACAGAACCGCGGACTGTTGACAGGAACACGCGGAGAGCGGCGGAGGTGTGGATGGACGACTACCGGCAGTTCTACTACGCTGCAGTCCCCTCCGCCAGGAACGTCCCCTTCGGAGAGTGAGTGCTGCTTTAATAACTTGATGTCGATACTGGGATGTGAAATCATGTCAATACTCGGGTTGTCAGTATCTGGATCCAATACTTAGATGTAAATATTTGGGTTGTCAGTATTTGGATCCAATACTTAGATGTCAATACTCGGGTTGTCAGTATTTGGATCCAATACTTAGATGTCAATACTTGGGTTGTCAGTTTTTGGATCCAATACTTAGATGTCAATACTCGGGTTGTCAGTATTTGGATCTAATACTTAGATGTCAATACTTGGGTTGTCAGTATTTGGATCCAATACTTAGATGTCAATACTCGGGTTGTCAGTATCTGGATCCAATACTTAGATGTCAATACTCGGGTTGTCAGTATTTGGAACGTTTTTTATATTGCATAATTAAACATTCCTAGTTGTGTATGTGATATATTCCCGCAGTGACGTACAACACTAATTCACTCACTCACTTGAAGTATGATGTAGATAGAAAATTACCTTTTCAATTTCAGCATTTCTAAGAGAACTAACCTGAGGAACAAGCTCCAGTGCAAACCATTTAAGTGGTTTTTGGAAAATGTTTACCCTGAACTCAAGTAAGTACAGGTCTACCTGTTAACAATGGCAACACTCTACAACTGCGCTACATCCCGCCCCCTGATACATGTATTTTTACATTGTGGTGCCATGATATCACAGTCACAATCTACCTGTTCCCACATTCTCATTGCAGCGTAAAACAATAACTCTCCCTATGTTTAGTCCAGCGTAACCCTTAAAAGAATAGCTATGTAAGGTATATGTTGTGTTATGTGTTATGTATGCAGACAAGGACATTTTCCGCTGTTCCACGGAAGTCCGCTGATTTCTGTGTCCAGAGGTCAATTTATTTGTCTGGACGTCCATCCCCAGACCCAGGGCTTGTCTTCAGCTGAAATCACAACATTGTCTGTCGTCTGCCTGTCTGTCGTACTGTTATATAGCAGACTGAAATGGTATCTTGTGGGTGGCGCACAATTTCTGTTCACACGCCTCTCTCTCTCTGTCGTCCTCAGAGTGCCAGACACGCAGGATATAATCTTCGGCAGCATTCAGCAGGACGGTCAGTGCATCGACACGCTCGGACATCTGGAGGACGGGACGCTCGGAACTTACCCCTGTCACAACGCCGGCGGAAACCAGGTACGCCCACCAGGGGAGACTACTGTTGACCGTGGGGGAAGACTGTCAACCCAAGGGGAGACAACTGTCATAACAAGATAGGGGAGACAACTGTCAACCCAAGGGGAGACAACTGTCATAACAAGATAGGGGAGACAACTGTCAACTAAAGGAATGGGAGACAACTATAGCCCAAGGGAGATTACTCCAACATCAGTGGCGACATCAAAAGATTCTATCTAAATTGTCGTTGAAAATTTCATTTTTGGTATACAAGCGTATAGATAAATGATAAGGTTCTATCTCAGAATTTGTCACCGCGAAATTCGCCTCCAGTGTGCAAGGGACTAAGGGAGACAATTAGGACCAAGAGACGAACACTATCATGTAGAATAATCAATGTAATCAATTCCAGTATCGAAAGATATTTTAAATGTTAAATTATTTTTATAATGAATTCCTTGTTATCCCAGGGTCTCAAATGAAGAGCGATATAATAATACTACTACTACTACTACTACTACTAATAATAATAATAGTGCATTTATTAGGCACTGGACACATATGCTCGAAGCTCAGACAAAGACAGTCACTTGGGATAGGCTTGGCAGAAAACAGGGTGTGTGTCTATGAATGAATGATTCATATTATTGAGAAGTAGGTTGTGCTTGTTCTTATTTTGTTTGATTTTGTTTTCAGGAGTTTGTGCTGACAAAGTCTGGGAATATAAAGCACTCCGAACTGTGTATCACTCTGTCCAGCTCACAGCCCGTCGTCAAGCTCTTCCAGTGCAAGTCTGACAACATCCTCCAGGCCAGTTACCTCCCTTTACTAGCCATCCTCCAAGCCAGTTACCTCCCTTCCATAGCCAGTCAAATATCAATTTCATAACACTGTCTTCGTAGTACTGGTTTTCGACAACTGGTTTCGTAAAGCTGGCTTACCCTAAACTTGTTGTGTAAAACGTTGTTTTTTTTAAATCTGATATCCTAGATTACGAAACATTTTTTTACGATGATTTCATGCCCAGCTCAAAGTATTGTTCACAAATCCCTTTTCAAATTTGAGCTTGAGCATGAGATCATGCTCAAAATGTTTCGTAATTTCAGAGCCTGGTTTACTAAGACTGGTTTCCTAAAAACTAGTTTACCAAAACTAGTTTAATATGAACTGGTTTCCTGAAACTGGTTTGTGTTTCAGGTGTGGGACCGCATAGAAGACAACACCATGTTGAAACAACGGAGCAACAACATGTGTCTGGATAGTCAGATGATTCAGACGGACGGTCTCATAGCAAAGAAATGTGACATGGACGCCCCGTCGCAGAAATGGACGTTTACCGTGAACAACGTCTGACACCGCCGTCAACCCACCCAACATCCACGGAGATATTTAATATCAACTAACATGGCGGATTCACGTGGCATTTCAATAATAGTCATCTTCTTCAGGAGTGGATTGGATTCTGCCATCTTCACATCTTTTGCTTCCAGAGTCCTGATTGGCTGCATTTACCCAGTAAAACATGATCTGATTGGTTGAACGCTTTCCTAGGAATATGAAACATAACGGCCAGGGTATCGTTTCTCCAAGGTCGTCTATTCACTAGTAGACCACAGCGCTCTCGGAAGTCGTCGCCTGTGGGCGAGATATTCCGGCCGCGACGTAAAACATTAATTCACTCAATCAAATCTCGATCACAATGTTTAAGAGATTGTTACAAGAGTTGTTATGGTCTGCAAGCGTTGTTATGGTCTGGTAGTAGATATGACACCCATGTTACCCATGGTATCATTTCATGCTCTCTTTATTACTACAAGGCCATAACCGTAGCGATCTCGTAAACATGGAGATTGTTTACTTACGCTAGCGCTATGGTCTCATTGTGGATAACAGAACTTTGTGAAATGCTGGCCACGACCGAAACTAGGATTTTGCAAATATGCCTTCCTTGATTTCTCTATAGAAAATTAAGAAAAACTAAATTGCAAGCCTGCGCATAAGTATCTCCCAATCTGGTCAAATGTGGCCATATTTATACACCGTTCTGTGATGCTCGTAGTATTACGAAGCCTTATTTGACCTTTGACTTCCAGCGATGTCTTCCTACTATTATATTGTCAATTTCCTATGCAATATTGCCACAGATATAAGTATCGCTGCTTTATTAGCGCAGTGTCGACGTGTCATCGCATCACAAATTGTCGTCACATGATATGTCACCTGCAGCTCTGACTGGCAAAATATCTTGATACGTCAACAGCAAATATTGTAAATTGTTAGACATTTTGTTATAGCGTGTTATGAATGGCTAACTTGTGATCACTACCTTCCTGCTAGTCGGTGATCTCGGAGGATTCCTCACAAATACAGATTTGTATTCTACTTAATTTCTTATAGAATGCAAATAACATTATGTATTTTTTCCGTCAAAAATCCTAAAATTAGCAGTCACTTGTATTGTGAATGTTGACGTAATATGCATGAAAAATCATCCCATTACATATACGGTAGACTTCCATGAAATTTATCGTGAAATTATTTTGAAAGCTTGGCCAGTCATATCTAGTCCATTATTTCATCTATTAACCCACTCCATGCTGAAGGCAACCGGGGATGTCATATAGAGCTGTATGTGTCTAATCCAGCAGGGAGAGGGTTAACAGAAGCCTTGACAAGTGAAAATTAATGATTTTCGAAATTGGAAACGTCTTGCAAGACAACCATCTTGCTTTTTCAACTCTGCCCTTTCTGACATGACTCCCACAGTATCGCGCTATAAAGAGGGGTGGGGGTGGAGGGGTGGTTGGTGGCTGCGCTATAAACAACATTCATATTACAAGGCTTCTAGTATGACTAGCCAAGTATCTTAGCAACAAGGGGAGGTAATCAAAAGTCTCGTGCAGATTGTTATTTTCCAAAGTTTTAATTCTACAGTTTTCTATAGTTCATTTATATCAATACCGTTTGTTGTTATTGATATGATGATTGTTATTATGACTACTGTAAAATAAACACACCACCTGAAGTATTATCAAAATCCAATTAATTTAATTACGGTATTAGTTCTGATTTAGCAATGTTTAGTAGATGTGTTAATTCAAATATATTTTATATATATATTGTACATAAGATGAGTGATGATTGGTTACGTTTTAAGAAATGATTGTGTAATTATTGTTTTATATGAGAAATGTCATTAATTTCCTGAAATGTTGGCCTTTTATTTGTGAAATTGATGAATTGTTTGAATGACTGAGTTTGCTCATGACATAGTCAATGCAGTATTACTCATGTGAGATCAGAGATCGGAGATGTGTGATATGTATCGTGGTGTGATTATGTTTTGTAAATGCTAATTTCAATTCCATGATGATCGAGTACTTGTATTATTGTTGCCGACTGAGCGAATTCTGAGATAAAATTCTGGTGCTGATTTAGTTAGTTAGTTACGAACGGTACAATCGACGAGATGACCTTGACCGCAATGTTGATGAACTTACTGTCCTAGTTTTGTTTCTATATCATTTTAAAATCCATCAATGAAATGTTTTGTGCCAAAAATTGTGACAATGCGATTATAGTGTATTTAGATAAATGTCAGTGATGTTTTGCGTCATCATTATAGTGTTTGTACAGTTAGGAGCATAGTGTTTGTACAGTTAGGAGCATAGTGTTTGTACAGTTAGGAGCATAGTGTT
>JAVCKZ010115122.1:0-22892 GCA_034780755.1 Lepetodrilus elevatus | reverse complement strand
GAGTCAATGAAGCAATAGTATGGACCATCCCATTTCATAAACGAGGGGCATCATTATCGGAACCCAAAGTTATATCGTTGTAATCACATTCACCTTACTTTAAACTGTAGGCAGAATGAGTGTAGGCAGAATGAGATGTAGGCACAATGTAAGGTGTTCGCTGGTTGGTTCACTGTTCAACCACTGCTGTGTATGCACTACATGACCTGCTCGGTATTGGTTTCCAACACTATGAAACCTTGGCACTCTGGCAAGTGCACGAACCCCATTAGAGATGGCTACGAGAGCGCTGCTAGTCTCGTAGTAAATATGAGTGCTTCGAGAAACGATATCCTGGACACAGCTTTGTGAGAGACAGTACTTCTACCCAAACTCTTCACCGAGTCTTTGACGCATACAATCATTTGAAGTAGCCGTAAAATGTTCATATTTTCGAGAACTGTATACTATGGTTTTGGACGGAATGGAAGTTAGAATGCAAAGTACATACACTTAGCATATATACAATCGCTTGTGTATCTCAAAATGTATTTTCACCGCTGTAGGATAGATCAAATTGCATTGCAGTGTTCAGTTCCAGTAAAACTCTAAGAAGTAATGTAAAATGTCAAGTTCCTATAGTCTACTGATTAAGGTGGATAACTCTAACCATTGAACAAGGTCAACGTAACCTTTCACGGACACTGGCACCAATATGTATATGTCGTATCTAATAGTAATACCTATATTGATAGCTAGTGAGGCATGTGGAATACGTAACTGGTTGTATAAAGTACGTTTCAGGTAAATAACTCAACGATCTATGATAATATGCGTCTAAATTGTTGTTTTAATATAATCTTTTTAAAAAATATTTTTATTTTTTTATTTTTTGAAAACGGTTATTCATTGCAATAGTCATGTTACAGTGTAAATACATCTATTAGTAAATGAGAGAGAGAGAGAGAGAGGGGGAGGGATTAATAGATTAATACATAATAGTTAATCTGTAAATAAAGTGCTCACTATGTGACCATCATAACTGATAGTGATGTATAATTTGCGAATATAATATATATATAACATATGAATCATGATATATTATTAAAGTATAACCTTTGGATTCAAAATGGCAGTGTTCAAATGTTCGCCTAGCCTATACTTTCTGATTTAAATTTAGATCCCATCTTAATATTACAGACATTCGCAGACTGCTGACATTTATTGACATTCTGGAACTGTCCAAAATTACCAGTAACACGTTAAGTAGTTTAACAGTGTTAATTCATCACTGTTGTTGTGTGATTTTCTTCACTGTTCGTGTGTGACTGTACATTGTAGTTTTTGTACTAGAGTTGTATTCCGGATGAGATTGTACTTGTAGATGATCCGGATGAAAGATGATCCAGATGAATGAGGACACGTACGGTTGTACTTGATGCTATTTATTGTGTTTGTAGAGACATGCGACTGTGACATGCACACAATCCTAGGAACACGCACGCGGTTCCGGATGCCGCTTAGACAGATGTGCACGTTCCAGGGTGTGTGCAGCCGCATGCTCTACGTCCTGTCTTGTTGCTGTCTACTGTCTGTCTGTTTCTGTCTGACCGTCACGTTATATATTCTTTAGAAAAGTCGTAGGCCCTTGCCCGGCATTGGCCAATTTAGAGGAACTATCTAAGTTTGTAGATACCCGACGAATGAGAGGCCATCTACAGGGGGGCCACTCGTTCTGATAGCAATGTTAATCTATTTAGAATTCCGTATCGCATTAACGTTGACCACACATAAATAATTATACAATACCCGAACCCTTGGCGACAGGGGGGCAATAGATCACTAGCTCTGCTTACTTGACCGTCAGCTAACATAACATTAATGATTGGCCTAATGAGAATGTGATAGACCCCCTGTGCCTCATAGTATGCCTGGAGCGGTATACATCTGACTCCAGTTACGTATAAAGTAGATAATAACGTCTGTCCGAAACGTGTACATTTTAGATAATTAGGGGAAGATATTTACTCTACGATAGTATTATGAAGCCTAACGACACTACCTACATTTTGATATGAAGAACAAAACAAGAGTATGTGAATTATATTAATAATAAGTATACACTACATGTAAACATTAATGTAAATAGCCTTAAGCATTTGGAACAGTTGGTAAAAATATCGAAAAATACATAAATATTGTTAATATGCAAAGTAGTATATGCAATGTAAAGACGTGGAAGGATACTGACAAACCAAAGTCGTGTACAATATCTACCACGATCTAAAACTATTCACTCTTGCAATCTGAAACTATTTCATTTGAATGTGGAATCAGCAAAGGATCGTGACCAAACCAAAGGCGCAAGCCATATAAGACAATATATACTACTTATATAGTATTATAACAAGTTGAGTTTAACTTCCTGGTTCTTGTTTTCGAGTCTCGTCATGGTCTAGCAGGAAACTACTTATCTAAACTCATACAGACCTCCGGGAGTCTCAGATCATGCGATGACCACATGATTCAACATGTGAAGACCCGTACAAAGTCTTTCGAAAATAGGTCATCCTCAAATCAATTCTCAAACTACTCCACTGAGAAAATACTAATCGTCAGAAGAGAAAAAAGCGAAAACAGCAAGACAAGGTCTTATGATACAACAGAGACCAACAGCTATCGCTGAGTATACACGTTATTCTGTAACAACGGAGACCAACAGCTATCGCTGAGTATACACGTTATTCTGTAACAATACTGTAGAGACCCAACGGCTAGCGAAAGAAGGCCTTAAGCTGGCATCTCACGAACACACATTTTACTTGCGTATGGTATGCGACTATAATTCGCCAAATCGCCTAATAAAATATTAGTAAAACAGTATCAAAACTGTTGCGTGAATTCGCAGACATCGCCAAAGCATCGCCACTTACATCCGGTTATTTTCCGCACTGTAGCCGGATCTAAGTCGGACCGCAGCGCCAGCGGTATTAATGGAAACACAGCTATATTATACACCACCATAAAACAGTTCTTGCATTTTGTCTGCATTAAAGTAACCTAGACTAATAGATCAAAATGCCCATATAAATGTCTGTTTGGTTTAAATTTCCATTTGCATAAAGGCGCAGTCACACCTTGGCGATCAACCTGAACGATCGAGAAACGCACGGAAAATAGTGGAAACGCTGGCGATCTCTAAAACGTTCACGATCCAGAACGCGTGGATAACGAGTGCATAGCGTTCATCTAACGCGTTTTACGACCAGGTAACGCATTCGACGCTATAGCTCTTGCGCTAAATGAACACTAGGCACTCGTTATCCTCGCGTTCTGGATCGTGAAAGTTTTAGAGATCGCCAGCGTTTCCAATATTTTCTGTGCGTTTCTCGATCGTTCAGGTTGATCGCCAAGGTGTGACAGGGCCATACGTTAGGCTGTGCATGTATCAACATTCTAGGACAAAGATCACATATTTTAGATAGTTTTTGTTTACTAAAGCAGTAGTAAATAGATACATGAGAACAAGATATCAACCACCCATTTCTTATTATGTAAATCTGGTGAATACACTTTTACGCAATATAGACATTAATTGTGTCGGGTTGGTATGTTATCGTGTCAGAGTATCACGCTGGAATTAAGCCAACAATGCAGGTCACAATGTTATTTTTTATTCTATTTTTAAATATATATATATTTTTTTAATGTTTAAATTTGTTTGAATTTATTTTGTATTTACTATTATTATTATTTTAATTTTCGCTTTCAAGATTATTTTACTTGCATGCGCGTAAACGTACGAAAGATACACAGGAGATTTGATAAACTTCCCCATTGCAATCACGAGTTCCAGCAAGCATCTCTCCTAGTGAATGATTTTGAGTACCAATTTTCAAAAAAATGTCAAAATCAATAAAAATCGAAATATTGATACGAAACGTCGTTGACAAGGACTATGTCTGTCTTCATGTCTGTCTATCTGTCTCTTCTTTCTTTCTCTCTCATCTCGCTCTATCCCTATATTTTTATCTCCCCTCCTTTCTCTCACTCTCTCTCCATCACACCCCTCTCTCTCTCTTTCTTTCCATCCTCTCTCTCTCTCTCTTGCCCTATTGTCTCTTTCAATCCTCTCTCGCTCCCTCTCCATTCTCTTCTCTCTTGCCCTACTCTATTTGTATCTCCTCCCTCTCTCGCTCCATTTATCTCTCGCTCTGTTCTCTCTCTCTTTTCTCCATCCTCGCACGCTCCCTCTCTCACTCACTCTCGCTCTCTTTTCTCTCTCTCTCTCTCTCTCTCTCTCTCTCTCTCTCTCTCTCTCTCTCTCTCTCTCTCTTGTCTACTCTGTTTTTCTCTATATTATCTCTCTCGCTCCATCTCTCTCACTTTTTCACTTCATCAGATCTACCTATCTCTCGATATCCTCTCTCATCCTCTTTCCATCTATCTCTATCTCTCCCTCTCTCTATCGCCCTAATCTCTCTCTCTCTCACCCCACACCCCTCTCTCACTCTCTCACTAGATCGCCCTCTTTCCCTCTGTCACTCCCTCTCACTGGATCTCTCTTCTCTCGCTCTCTCTTGTCTACTCTGTTTTTCTCTATTATCTCTCTCGCTCTATCTCTCTCACTTTTCCACTTCATCTACCTCTCTCGATATCTTCTCTCTCTACCTCTCTCTTTCCCTCTCCCTCTCCCCCCTCTCCCCCCCTCTCTCTCTCTCTCTCACTCTCTTTCACCCCACATACCCCTCTCTCTCTCACTCTCTCTCACTAGATCGCTCTCTCTCCCTCTCTCTCCCTCTCTCTCCCTCTCTCTCTCCCTCCCTCCTTCTCTCTCCCTCTCTCTCTCTCTCTCTCTCTCTCTCTCTCTCTCTCGTCCCCCCTCACACCGCCACCCAACCACTCTCATTGAAACCACATGTAACACAACTTCATCATGAAGCTTTACAAACAAATTGCAACACCTGTTTTAAATCGTGCAAAAAAAACCAACACCCTAAGTAAAACGATGTCTTATGGTGATCCATGCAGAATAGCCTTCCACGAATATTCTGAATGTCATTAACGAAACAATTTCAAGAATGTTTTGAGATGATGTACATCCCTTACATGCCTCTCCGTAATTCTCATTCTTCCTATCATAGTTAACATAATAATGAGAGTAATGAAACCCAATAGCTATGCGAGGTTGTCGGGAGGTCGTATGCCATAATCCCGGGTTTTAGAGCAGTAGTGTTGTACAAGAGAACGCCATTAGTGCAGAATGAACTGATACACTTAAAGTGTCTGCAATGTTCTGGATGTCGGTGTCCTCTTTTACAATCTGTAATTATATACTCTGTAGTTGATTTTCTGTCAACCATGAAATTTGCCAGCGTGTTCTGGTTCTTCACTCCAGAAAAGAAACAAAATAATTCTGGGCCAATGTTTGAAAAGAAAAACAGCATCCAAATATATACATACTTGTATTGGGGTTATGTTCCGATGATCTACATGTGCTTTAAGTTAGAGATGTTACAGCTTACGAAAATCTCTAGCACAGCTTGATTGTTTGTTCTTCACTCTGGAGGAGAATAATGAATGTCTTTCCCAAAAACATATTAATACTACCCGTATATCTACCCGTATCAACCCAGCAACACGTGTGACAGTTTACGCGAGTAAAGGCGCCTCAAATAGTATGGACCAGTATTAGGTTAGACAATCGAAGAAAGATTTCTGTTTAGATAAATTTTGCCTCTGAATTGTGAGTGCCCTAAAAGTACAACATTAAGTTCCTTCTTTATTTTTCGATATAAAAAAACGACAGAGATGAAATAGTGTATGGGTTCATGGCCAATTGAAAAATAAGAATACACATTTATATACTGCTCAAAAAAGAAACGCACATAGGACTTATTTTAGATATTATTCATTTCTTAACAACACATTGGTATACATGTGTTAGTATAATTTTAATCCATAAGTATAGAAAATAATACCACGCAATGTTAAACTTCGTAAGACGCATCATTGGCATGCCATCATTTGACGTCGGCACACGGACAAATTCTTTTTCCACAAAACTTCATACTACGGTTAGCGATCAAGTTTTATAATTAGCGTGCAAACATTGTCAATACACTTTCTTCATATCACCTTGTTCCAATTTCATACACACATAACATCGATAATGTCGCTACCTTTCATAGAATGTATGGCATGCCCGCGTTGACGGAAGCCCAATGTTATGTAATTAAACGTTTATAGAAGGCACGTTAAATCTGGCGTTGCAAGGTTATTCAAGACATCCAGTATACCATCTCAAGACTTTGGTTTACCATCTCAAGATTTCAGTATAGTATACCATCTCAAGATTTTGGTATACCATCTCAAGATTTCAGTATAGTATACCATCTCAAGATTTTGGCACCGTTATCTGAAACACAGATTATGATAAGGAAAACGGCAACGTCATTTTTCAATATGGCAATGTCAGACACCTTACAACACTTTCGATAGCAGGGTGCCTTCACAATAAGTCACAAATGGGTGAACGATTCCCGCAGCGACGTTAAACTCCGTATTCACTCACTCACAAAAAGTTCAATTAAAACCATTAATAACAATGGCCATTTATACCGCGCCATATCCACCCACTGATGCATACGCATAGCGTTACATAGTATATACATGTTAATCTTTTTTAAATACTAACAGTAATTTACAGGGATACTAGCTAGTATACAAGAGATAGAGTCAATTATAATATAGCCGGAATACGTAGGTTTTAAGAGCAGATTTGAAACATATCAAGGATGGGGATTGTTTGATGGCAGATGGAAGTGAATTGGCTGACATCTTGGCTGAAATATTTTTACTTCATCTTTCGAACTGTTTTGATATCGTATACATGTTCTTCCAAATAGATCAACCCAATTAAACCACTATCATCAAGTAACAAGTTCACACATGTTATACTATTCTTCTTTACAGAGAAGTTACTAGTGGTATAAAGTTAGGTGCCGTTTGGGCATACTAAACTGAGTTGTTTTGACCGTACCTTGACTTCTACGTGACATCTAACACTATGCAGGCGCTCGTATACGTCATCCGGGTACGTCATGCATGGATTTAGTGCCACCGTATAATATCTGTCTTCGTACCGGGAATTTGTTGAAACTAGATTGGGGTAAAATTTACACTGCGTTTTAGGAATAATCAATGTTCACAGTATACTCTGAGAATGCGTGTGTTTTTTTATATCGAAAGTGGATAACATTCTATCCACCAAACCAGGCCTTTACGTTAAATACTAATATGTCATTTCAAACACATTTAAGCCCGTAATAATTCCTCAAATCCTTATTTCTTTCTTCCATATATAGAGGAGATTTCTAGTATATGATATACATGTAATAGAAAGTCTGAAATGTTGTAGGTATTAAATTTCGTTATGAATAATAATAAATTTTAAAAATCATAAAGTTTATCTGAATAAAATTGTAAATGTTATAGAAATTATCACAACGATATCATTAAGTTACGTAATTCACTGTTGATGTACTATTATACCGTGGTGCTATAATCTTTCAGTAATTGTAACATCCTACGAAAGCAGCTTTTTTTTCTTTTTTTCTTTTTTTTTTCTAACCATATTTCGTTTTCTTGCTGTCATTTGTGCAGCTGGGGTTGAATAGATGTCACCCATGTATCTTCATATACTGAGTATATCCGACCCAGGGAGCGAGAACGCTGATACCCGACCCTTGCAAACAACTCGGGTGTCGGGGCACTGCGAGAGCGTGGGAAACGCAGAGAGGTGTACAGCAAGGTGATATATTAGTCCCGGTACTGTTGGATTCACGGGTTCAGGGTGGATCATATAGACTTAAAACAGTGGTGGTCTTCTGAATAAAAAGCCCATCAGACATTCGACATGTTGAGATTGAGAGCTGCACACAGCACATATTGAGAATAGTAATGCTCTGTGCTGAAATGGGTGGTTGGATATTGACAATGAATAGATAGATGCCTATGAATATTTTCTACAAGTGATGAGGTTCATGTATTGTAAGTAATATCTGCTGTCGTAGACATGATGATGAGAGCGGGCGTTGGACAGAGACCATAGGGGCTAATACGGTTGCTAAAATATATATATTTTTTTTATTATTTTCAATTGTAATTGTACATACATACTCTAAATGGTTCTTTCCAGTCTTT
Organism: Lepetodrilus elevatus; assembly: GCA_034780755.1. Lineage (NCBI taxonomy): Eukaryota > Metazoa > Mollusca > Gastropoda > Lepetellida > Lepetodrilidae > Lepetodrilus > Lepetodrilus elevatus. The sequence continues at coordinate 14,708 of JAVCKZ010115122.1, read as the reverse complement.
CTGTTGGTAGCAGGGCCCATATTCTAGAAACTAGCTAAGAACCACTTAGGAAAATTCTTAGTACTTACGATAATACGAACTTCTTACGAAGTTTCGAGAATACAAGGCTTTTTTTTTTATTAATCCAGAAGGATTATTCAGACCTACCATAATTATATCTGGAACAATATATAATAAACAGAACCTATTAATTACGACACTGTATTTTAATCTTTTGAAACAACACATGCACCATGTTCTACAATACATGGTAAAATATTAATAGTAATAAATCTTCCTTCTGTTGTAGATCCTGTATTGGTGTTCCTTATAGCGTTACCGATACAAAAAGACATGCACATAATACCTTAGGTCTGTCATAAGAAATCCTGCATGGACTGTAAAGAAGATTAATTCTAAAGAGGTAAAAGTTACAGTATGCAATCATTTTAAGGCAGATGGCAAACGCTGCGAATCGAACTTTTTTTTAAATGTCATATTATTATTATCTGATATAAACGTCTATTAAAACCCAGCCACGCATCTAATTCTTAAACGTACCTTAGTTGATACTTTGCAGTTAAACGTTACACAAGGTAGGCGTACGTTACAGTATCTTCCTTCTCATATTGGCATTCATACTCGATTCTTATGTGACAAGGCCGTGAACAAATGGACAATTAAATTCATGTATGTCTCTTGGCAAAGCATGACTTTGACATCCCTAGCACACAGGTGGCATCGTAAAAGTAACACAAAAAACATTTTACAAGTCAATCTGGGTAACTGGGCTCTTAAACATCTATATAACAACCTACGTCTTTATATATCTAGTGTGTTTCTGAAACATCGTGTCCTCTACAATTCTAATAGGTCTCCCCATCCATTCCCACGAAAGAATCACCCGCACCTGTTTATCTACATCGTTTATCAAGTTATATACGTATTGTGTTGCCTCACAAGACGAGTATCTACTTCAGGATGTGTTTACAGGTGGGCGTGGCAGTGATGGGATCAGCCAGGAACCAACACAAAAAAGTCAGGAATGTCCAAAAGAATATGCTCCATTAGCTTTGCATTGCTTATACGTCCTTAAGCAGACTTTGATAATTGCGGGAAAACATTTTCGTTATGGGAGATTTCGCTTTTTTCTTTGGGTGAAAATATTGTGTTTGATTGCCATAGGATGGCGCTATAGAAATTGTCCTTTCATCTGTACGGGGAGCAAACATCTCGTGACTCGTCGCTTCATTACTCTTCTGGGGCAAGGGTAGTATATTCGTGGAGCCGTACCTGACGAGAATTCGACGAGAAGTAAACGAAAAGTGTTTTTAAAACATGCATGAACGTTACACCCGAGTTGGGTCTGAAAACGTCGTCCTATATATGTTCGATGTTTAACTGCGTTCATTCCTTACATATCTGGGCCGTATTCTAGAAACTTCGTAAGTCCTAAGAAGTTCGTAAGTCCTAAGAAGTTCGTAAGTACTAAGAAATTGCCTGGATAATGTTATGCTAATGTTAAGTTTTGAAGAAGTCTTGGCTAAGAAGTTTCGAGAATACGGTCCCTGCTCTTTTGAAGTAAGTTCAAAGTTAAATTTACACAGATAAGAGGCAATACAGGAATTTGTAAAGGGCGGAATCAACTACAGGAAAACATCTAGACCCCACACATAGTAATGCGTAATGCTTTTAAGTTTATTTATTATTTCAACTTTTCTATTACATTTTATTGATCGGTACCCGTTTAACCCTTATCCAAGCAAGGACTCTGAGCCAATGCGGGCCTCTGAGCCAATGCGGGCCTCAATGCGGGCCTCTGAGCCAATGCGGGCCTCTGAGCCATGCGGGCCTCTGAGACCCACTCGTACTAACCATAGCTTTTAATACGAAATAATGTTCCTAGAACTCGTACTAACAATAGTATTGTTTATACAGGACATGTTTATAGAATGTCATATTGATGGACAGATTGTTTTATAAAGGAAATCAACATAACATGAAACGTGATTGGAAGTCCAGATAACCAGGAAGCAAGTCGAGGTTTATGACGTCATTTCCTGTTATAGAAAAAGAAGGGCTTTACAGATTACGACATTTTCGTGAAACAAGGGCAATGCCCAAATATGGAATACTGAATTGAACAATTGGTTCTCTGTAGAAGTCCATTGTGTTTAATCTTCATAATTATTCTACTAGATTCCATTTTAGTATACTAGTGACAAGGATGTCCTAACAGGTGCCATTTTCTTGAAAGTTAACATAATAATACTAATAATAATAAGAAGAAGAGCAATGCACATTGATAACGCGCTTATCCAATACCGTACACGAAGAAATGGGCAACAATGCAATCTACTTAATTCAAGTCTAATCGTTTTCGTTTGGATTTCAAACATGGCCGCCATTCATACAATATCTTTTGTAATATTATACTACTATTACTAGTATCTTCAACCATGTACATTATCGCAGTTATCTTAACGTAAGTTTCCGTGTCTTGGTAATAATAATAGTTATATAATATAGTTGTTACAATGCATGACTTTTCACGTGGTTCTTTAAGGCAGGAACAACAACAATAATAATAATAAAAGTAATGTGCGTATTTATATTGCGCCAAACCCTGTTCATAGTACACCAGTACCAAACATCATAACGTTATTTCTATTCATTAACATAATGTGCGTATTTATATTGCGCCAAACCTTGTTCATAGTACACCAGTACCAAACATCATAACGCTATGCCTATTCATTAGTTCTCGACTCACACCTAGTAGTATTAACCTGTCTAGGACTTATAGGAGTGTCCTTTGTCCTTTCCGTTGGTATAACAGTGAACATTCTATTGTAACACAGACGTTTACTACCTCTTCCCCCGCCTCCTTAATTAATGGTAGACACGAAAAACAACAGACCCGCCAGTCTCGTCCAGTGACTGACCGAGAATCTCGAAGGTCAGAACACCACGTGACCCACAGCGAGATTTACGATGATCCACCTTTGTGGAAATCGAAACAAATATCATGGCTGGACTGACATGGACGCGAGAGGTCACGACTCTTAATGACCGCTGGTCAAGTCTTTAGCTCCTATATGAGGTGCAGGGATAAGTGGAAAACGGGGAAGAGAGATTTCTCAACAATGGCATGGTCTTATTGAAAGATTAACGTCATTTGGAGCGAGTGGACCCTCAAATCCTCCTGGACGTGTCCGGTTCGCCGTCGGCTGGCCACTGCTCGATAAGGTGAAGCTGTAAGCTCGTATATAATGGGCAGATAGACATACCATAAGTCGTCATGCCCATTAGTGGACTACTGTTCCTACATATGAATGATACTGCTCTCCATGAGGGAACTTTGATCGTTTATCGTGTGTCGGGAGGACACAGGACAGCCTGTCTTATCTGTCTTACAATAACGACTGCAGGGGAATGAATAGTATGAAAAGAATATAAAAAGAAATGCTAAAGAAAGGGGTCTGTTTCTTCCTTTTATGGGACATGCGATATGCAAAACAAAAACACGATGATCATTTTGATGGTTTTCCTCCATCGGAGACCTGTTCTAGATACTAAAACAGAAATTCGTGTGAACCATCAAATGCATTAAAGTAACAATACGGAAATAGTTTTTAAAATCACAATACTGTATCAATGTAAATGTAATGGTATGCTGAAACAGTCAAGGAACTATTAGCACATCTTATTAAACAAGATCGGGGAACGGTAGAGCAATGACAGAATGGTAGAACGTTTGGAAGTCTGGTTTAAATCCCATATCCCGTATCCCGCATCAATGACAATGTTCGCAAAAGGTACCACTGGATTTACAGTTATCATCCTTGATCTGTCAATACCATCCGGTGCTCGCATATTTACAGCAACAATCAGTCATACGGTTATTGCAGGTTTATTCCTGCCATAAACCGACAAGCTATGGTATAAGTGAAATAATCTTTAAAGCATATCTAAACCTCAATTTAAAAAAAACCACCAACTAAACAAACCAATATAAACAAGGGGGCCCATTCTCGAAACATGGTCACGAGTGTACGATCATCAAGGATTCTTATAGTATGGCTACGAACTTCGTAAGAACGTTTCAAGAATATGCCCCCATATCAATAAAGATGTCCATAATCTGGGACGAGAACGTATAATTATTTGGGACCTTTAAGACCATGATGATATTACAGCTGTCATCTTCTGTCCTTGAAATTATAACTTCACAGACATTCGATTCTCATACTTAGTGTCGTGTTAATACACATAATAAAAATACATTATTATCGACTATTTCTATTTCAAATTGCATTGTATATCTGCAAATAGTAAACATGCAGATCATCAATCTATTAAATGCAATACAGTTGTTTCTTTCACAGCCGCTCACGATGACGTCTAGTGATTGGAGTGAATTCTTATCACAATCAGCCATATCAGCCTTCTTTCAAAACAACGTTACGGATTTATTTGCATTGCACTTTGCATCGTATGGCCACAGAGTGTATTCTTTTCCTGTGACAGATAGCTACAGGTGACGCACGCTAAGTACTGGCCATGTGCTAATCTTGCTTGGTTAACTGTTTATGTGCAACCATAGACTCTTGACAAACTCTTGACGACGGAAGCAGAGATCAGATGTGAGAGGATGACACACCATAGTGTAGACGCACCATAGTGCAGACACGCCATAGAGCTGACACACCATAGTGCAGTCATATCATAGTATAGACACATCATAGAACAGACACATCATAGAACAGACACACCATAGAACAGACACATAGAACAGACACATCATAGCGCAGACACACCAGTGCTTATACACCAGTGCTGACACCATTGTTCAGACACACCATAGAGCAGACACAACAGTGCTGACACCATTGTTCAGACACACCATAGTGCAGATACACGAATAGTGCAGAAACACAGTATAGTGCAGAAACACAGTATAGTTCAGACACATCATAGTGCAGACGTCATGGTCATCGATTGAGGGTGTGCTTCACAAACAGGAAGTCCCGGGTTCGAGCCTAGCTCCATCTTTCCTACAGCACGTGATGCAACTCCTCTATAAAACTGAATCAATCGTACCTCGGAGTTCTACCCTTAAAGATATGGTTCCCTAAGAAGTTTACGCCATCGCGTAGCGCTCTTGAGCAAAGTTCCTAAATCCACATTCCTCCAGGCCACTCGTCAGTGAATATGTCCCCGGAGTGAAGACATGGAATAATAAATGTTAGTTTGTATAAATAGCAGTTCTTTTATCGGAATAATAGCTCTACTGTACAGAGATAATGTTTTAGTTATCCACATATCCGACGTAAAATAAAGATCCTTCTTCTTTGTAACCTTTGGATTGTATACTTCCCAGGGAGATGAGAAGGTTAAAATAGTGCACATTATAATAAGTAGTGCCATGAGCAAGCTTTCACGCATGGATTTGCCGAGATATTGTCAGCCGGGGAGTAATATGGTTAGCCGGTGGAATCAGAGAATATAGTACAACGTAGAATAACTATGTATCTTGCAAAACAGACAGCACTGCGGGCAAAAGCGTACAATTTCCTAACGTGTTTAATTAATGTGTTTCACTCGTGACTCATGTTACCAATTGTAAACTGTAACATAATAACTATAGTATGTATTCACTATCACACAAACCGCAACACAGATTAGCAGTCAACTCTTAAACAAAGAGTGGTTGTATATGTACAAACATTATACCTACTGCTGTTTTAAAAGAGAAAGAATATAAGAAAGAATGTAAGCTCATTTCTTGCAGACCGTTCAAAAGAAGTATTGAATAATAATAATAATTACTAATACTACTATTACTACTACTACTAATAATAATATTACTACTACTAATAATAATAGTATGGACATGTAGACCTATTATATAGCGCCAAATTCCACACCATAAAGGTACGATTATATTACAGTAACCACAACGGCACAAGGTTAAAAGAATAACAACATGCAAACATAATACAACTATATGTACTTCTTAACATTGACACAGGCTCACAGCATATATACGTCTATATTTCTGTTCTTTTAATAATTGTTTATAAATATAATATTATGGATCCACATTTTTTTCAGAGTTGTTTCGCCTAGCTCGGTGTTGTCTGTTCGACTCCCTATCGACTCAAGGCGCCCACAATATGTTTCCTTACACCGTGAAGCCCAATGTTGACATTTCAAATGAGGCTTGTTGTAACAAAATACCAGACGTCAAATCGCTAGCGTCGGCTAAGAGTCATATCTCTTTTCGGTGATAAATCGCGCGAATTAGGTAAATAAAAAAGACTGGGCGTATACAGGGGTCTAGGGTTGAAGCCAGCCCCCGGGGCAATGTATGAACGTGGGTAGTCCTAGCTACGCTCCCCCGTTATCGAATTATACCTTGGCAATTATCGGCATACGAGAGTGGTATACAAAACTGCTCACGACACTGGGGGTATGTGATATATACCATTACCGTGTCAAAGGGATGCAATTAACGTATATGTATCGGGTTAGTGTTGCTACACGTTTTGTTCATGAATTATTTATCAGATTACTCTAATTAGGATAGCTGTCGGTTTGGGGGACGTTTTTTTACGGAATGTTGAGGATTTAACTGCAAGAACAGCAAAATCGCCGATAATTATTATTAATATTGATGTCAAAATAGGGAATTGATCTAGTGGCTACACCTAAGTTCATCTAAATGCATATTAATAATTAAGTTAATAACTATTTATTTGTTGTTTTTAATTCCCATTTACTAGTATTTAGTTAGGAGAGCATGCAGATGTTAAAGACATTTCTCGCTAAGAAGTAGGTTGTCAATTTACAGCAGGAGCAAACCTGCAACATCTGTAGTCCATAATGTTGCAGTAAACCGACTCACACATAGGCTGGTACTGACGAACCAGGGATGAATGTTCAGACATTGCATCACATAATCAAAAGACCTTCCGGAAATGAACTTGTGAGGACAGTTATGCGACAATTGATGACGGATACATTTGGCTGGTTGACTCAAGACTTTTGGCTCCAAATTCAACCATATACCATCGCGCTACAACCTGCCAATGTTTCACTATATTCCAATCGTATATAGACTAGAAAGTAAAAGGTTACATATATATTCCGTGTTTTATTTAGTTGGTGTGTGTATCAGTATATAATGTATAGGTCTATTTTAGACCATCGCGGGAAAACAGTTGGTATTACAATTCAGGGCATGTGTTACACTTTGGGTCGATTATTACAATGCAAAGCTCTAAAAACCTTACAAGTAGAAACACATATATGTTACCAATGAAATAGTATCACGGCAGCCAAAATGCAAGTCACTATTGCTACCCCGCGGACACTGATGGGAAGCGTCCAGGGAACTAATGGAAAGAAAACAGCTGATAGATACAACTATGTTTACCATAGGACAACATTCATATGTTTAAAATAGACATATTAACTCGTATAATTCTTGAAAACTAACTACAGAGGACTAAATATAAGAGGCTGAAACGCCGTCGAGTCGAGTTTCTTACGTTGACAAAAACAAATATTGTTTTAGTTTATAGCTTTACGTATGAACTAATGTGATACGATTGAAGCCAGATTATGTAAAGCTTTGCGAACCTCTTTCAATGAAGCCACGATTTATCTATGTTAATTACACCTCACCTTTACGACATTTAGTGCGGATGTGTAAATACTTCGTACATTGATCGGTGTGGGAAAGTGAAATTTGACCCTCTGTGGGTGTAGAAGAAATGAACTGTCTACCTATTAATTGCAATCTTTTTCGGGCCAGTATATATCCTCGTCATTTGCGGTCTACAGGATTAGCCCTAACAAGGAATATATCATATGGTCGTAAGTGTGTAGGCCTACGTTGATGGTCTTGCAGAAACGAAGTAGGATAGTATGTTAATAACGTTCGATAATGTCATTTTACCAATGGACTCGTGTTATTGTTAAATTAATCGTATTGACGTAGAAAGAGAATGAGTGTTTTGGGCGGAGATCTATTCCCCGGACATGGAATAGCGGTCGATACACCGGAACTGGACCCAATTCCCAGCAATATGTTGCTGAAAAATGGGTCCGGGTCCGGGTCTTAGACCGCAAGTCCAGGTCATGGTTCGGGGAATAGACACAACTGTGTTTTGGCGACACACACACACACATTAATACTAATGCGATGTACGTGGGCCTATTTCAGAACATATTGAAGCAGCTTCTGTGATGAAGCGTCCATATAATCTGGCATATACCTGGCATGTCAAAGAGACCACTACGTGGATGTGTTCCAATCGGATCAACCGAGCGACATCCACAGTAATTTAAATAGAGATATCCAAATATTTCAGATCTGGAATGTCGCGAAGAAGAAGAACGAGGCATTCGTAGCAACTTTGCGACATTCCGGATCGGAAATAGCTGTGGATATCGCTCGGTTGATCCGATTGACGAATGAGGATGTTCGTCAAGGAAGTAGGATTTAACTCCCTTTGTTCTTGTGTAGCAAATTCGCACCATTTATTATGTAATAATCATCTCTTATGGAAGAGTAGAACTCCGAGCTCTAGTTCCTTTACCATTGGCAACTGTATGTTCCAATCTAGTACATACGCTATCTGATTTCAGGCTGCTTCGAATATGGCTTTTCTTGCCTTTGGTCGCAACAGTCCATCAACCATCCTCTATCACATCTTTGCCTAAAGTGCCACACCATAGGGAGATCACATTGCCAATGATGCCGGACTTTTCTGAGTTTGGATGATATTTTTTAATGTGTATTGATGGACTTTGTCTTAGACCTATGCGATCAGTTGGTAGCATTATAGCATATTACAAATGTGACACGTGATTTAAAGCTTGGCTGCCATTAATTGTAACACAATGTAATTCTTACAACGAATACATGTCAAATAGAATCTTTTTTATTCAATAGGAGATTGCATTTTCAAATCCATACAGCAATAGAACACAACATAAAATAATATCATGATAACATTTTGAAAAATATATATTATGAGAGTTTTCAAAATATCTAATAACGTTTACACAAATCCTACTACAAAACCACTACAGGTATAAATACAATACTCTTTATTTTCTTAACACAAATTACCGGTAAATGAGTAAAATATGGTTCCTATGTAACTTCCTATGTACATATCACACCATTGATTTGAAATTATTTACACATATACTTTGGTGTACAACTAGGAATGTGTTGCTGAACATGTTCAAGGGCGAGTGATTGTTTTATTTATGTCGCATCGGGAGTATTTCTAACACCAATAACCGACGGGAACATGTTCAATAAAAAACACGTCATAAACGGTATGGTGAATTGTGTAGAATGCATTCTAAAAGGGATGAACACACGCATAACAACAAACACACGCATAACAGGCCTACCAGCATACCGTAATCTGCGGATGAACATTGCAGTCTCACATATAATCATAATTATAAAAGTACACGCTTTCTCATTCCATATCAGCGGTCTACATTGCGAGTTTTTGAAATTGCGTTTCCGATTATCGAAAATTAGTATGCCTTGGACCATCTAAAGTACATACTTTAGATGCATGTACTAAATATGACAATATGATGAATAGTTTAGCTTATTCGTGTGGTGTTTTTTGTTGCTGTTGTTGATAGACCACATTTACAAAGATGGTGGTTTTTTTATCCTGTTATTTTACGATCAAATGCATGACTATCACCAATATCAATATAGGAAAACAGACTAATTCCTAAAACGAATGCCGAATTTCTAAGTTCTTGAGCTCTAGCTGATACAACGGTGGGACAGATATATACTGTATACAGATATATACTGTATACGTAGCAATGGAGATATAGGTATATTCTTCAGATGGCACTACCGTAAGTTGATATTATTTTCTAAACTATTGTACGTTAGGTCGTAAGTATGTACGCTGGTTCCCTATCACCCTCTACTAACAGCTCGTACTACTAGTATTTCGCGTCATCATAGAGCTAATACAGTTGGATCACCAGATCCAGTCCTCAGATGAATATAGTATAGATCAGAACGTGCACACATAGCTATCTGATACACCTGCTGTTAGTTTTTCTATACACACTTCTACATTATGTCGTTACAGGTTTATCCTGAGCACATGCTGAAAACACAGGCAGAACACACATACATGTACTTAGATCGAGATTCCTCTAGCCTTCCCTGCTGACCATTCGCTACTTTTCTTTTTATACCATATGGTCACGAGGGAAGGCTAGAGTAATCTTGAACAAATATTTTACTTCATTAAAAAAAAATAATCAATAACACTCTGCCTGCTGGATTAGGCAGCCACTGCTCTTTAGGGCATTTCTGGTTGCCTCCAGCATGGAGAGGGTTAATGCAAACAGAAATGGTGTTAATTTTAAAATTGTCTAAAATCTATCCCCAACCCCCACCCCCAAATCAACATTCCGATGGAATACATAATGTTAGATCTTTGTATTGCAAAGAAGTAAAAATAAATCAAATAATCTTCATTATACATGTATTATAAACATGAAATATATCGAAATAATGATTTTTCTATGTTGAATTGCACTATCTTACATAAATGTTACTACCCGGGTATATACGTATACAGATACTAGTATGTACAACAATCAAGAACATAATGGCTGGGTTCACCGAGTTTTAATGCATACATGATCTATACTTATGTGATCTCTTATGATGTATTACATGAATAAACAATCTAATCCTAGAAACAGAATATGTGAACTTGGATTTGCAATGACCATATATGATATTGAACAAAGACATTGCATCATGTGAGAAACTTAAAAACTATATTCTATAATATAATATATTATTACATCTAGAAATCATAATTTAAAAAGATTCTTGGTTATACATCTCATGGCAATATAGAAAGCTGTTCCCATAATTGTTTCTTTCTCTCGACACATTTCATTGGTTCATTTGGTGTACCATCACATTTCCTAACAGATAAGCAAGGGAGGCTGCAATTGGTTATGTCCCTTGGTTTCAGGATGCCAATGAAAACTACATATCTATAATATTGTATATCACACTACACTATCAGACAATTTTAAACATATCCACTATATTCCACGTTGCTGCAATATATACATATGGTTATTAGCTGCATATTCATTTACAAATAGCCATGATAAGAGAAAGCCAATGCTTGTGAGAAAACAGTCTGAGCAGAATAGCAGAGCTTTGGAGGAATAACGAGGGACGCCAAGTATAAATAAGGTCTATGAGAATGATGAGATAGGGAATATATACAATGTATTTATTTATTTATTTAGGGAACATATACAATGTATTTATTTATTTATTTATTTACAATCAAATGCACACACACACACACACACACACATACACCCAGTGCTTCAGCCATTTCTTTCAGTTAATAGACAATATTTTAATATTTATCCATGAGGGATATTTGGTGTGTATTTCACTACATTACAACAACAAAATTAATATAACCACATACTGTACTATTAACTCTCTCCATGCTGAAGGCAACTGGAACTGCCTTAAAGAGCAGTGTCTGTGCCTAATCCAGCAGGGAGAGGGTTAAAGAAGTAAAGCCAAAGAAAATCATAACTGATAACACTAACAAGTGATATCATTTAAAAGGTGGATACAAGAGTGGATAAAATAATTACTTCCTCTATTAGTTTAAAAGAAATGCATTTTAAAATGCTGACCAGAAGGTAAAACATGTAGCTCAAATTTGTGGAGTAAAAAAGTTGAAATCATCTGATAAATCTGATGGAATGAGCCTTGTGGGTAACTCCCTCTGAATACACACACTGAATATTATACTAAAAATAGTAAAGTTCCCCCCATATATTTTCCCCACCTGTGTTTACGATAGAAATGATTTTCCCTTTGTTATACACTGATAAGTGGTTAAACGATGCATGAAATGTAATGGTTAAAATACTTTCAATGAAAGATTGATAAAATAATATCATAATGAATCAATGTTAAAAGATCCAAGTTTACGCAAGAAATATTCCCTCTGCTGTCCTTTATGTATTATAAAATAATGGCAATCGAGTGGACAAGCTTGTCTGTAGAAAGCAAATTTAGAACTGTGGCATTCCCTTACTTAGTAACATGTTGGCATACACTTTAGTTCACTCCACAAATACTTGAAATCTCTAAATCTCAATTACAAAATACAACTTAATAAAACAAATGTTAAACGCTCCTGGTTATGTCCTTTCCCAGTTTTAGTGAAAGATTCCCACAGCGATGTTAAACTCCATATTCACTCACTCACTTTCCCAGTTTGATATTGGTCATAAATAGAAAATATTTATGGTGCAGTGTATGTATATAGTTTTATATTGGTCACTAGAAGCAAGGAAGACATTTATTATTTAAACAATAAGTTCCGAGGTAACAAGTCATTGGTAACTGTGAAGAGTCTTCCCTGGCATGATCAAAGTATATGTTGGCTGAATATAATAAATGTGGGTGTGACTGAGGATTTCAGGAATACATTTATTTTAATTGAGATTGTCCTACTATATTAAAATGGTTTTCAGCTACCTGTATATATAAACCAATTGTGTAAATTGTAAGTTAACCCAACATTGTGTAAACAAACCAAGTGGGCTAACTGTAAGTTAGTATCCCAATTAGTAACTGTAACTAGTATCCCAATTGAGCCAACCCAACTCACAGCCACAGACAGAGACAGACACACACACACATCATCCAAATATTGCACTCCAGACAAGAATCGAACACAATACCTCTAATTTTATAAACCGACACCCAAACCACTGTCCTCTTTTTACCACTCCTCGATTGGTCTGTGGCATTTATTTTATTGCTTATTGCAAAACACAGATCTCCACAACAACATTTAACCCTCAAGTTGCTGGAATTACTCAGATGCCCTGTAGATCTGCAGCAAGTCACCTGTCCATCAGGCAGAGGGTTAATATCAATTTAATGAGTTGATGAAACGGGAGGGCACGCGTCGCTAGACACCGTTGTCACTGTCCAGGTCTAGCAGCATGGAGTCTAGACTGGTTATGCTGTTGAGAGACGGCAGGATTTTCTGCGGACGTCGCACGTTCCAATGGAGACAGTCGGCCAGTCCGTCGAACCAATCGTCAATCTGGTCCTTGGCGCAGACTGACGGCACCGGGTAGGTCGCAGTGGTGATACGAAGTCTGCAACACACAGTGCCATGGCTGATGTCTAATCCTTGTTTAAATACATTGGAGTCAATATTATTAGTTTATATCAATTTGAAAATCATTATTACTTTCCTTTCTTTCTTTTTTTTAACATTTAAAAAAAATTCCCTCTTTTGTCTACTTACGTATCACCCTGTTGCAGTTCGAGACGATTTCTGCTGTCAAATGAGACCCAGGCATTTCCTCTGGCAGCAGGCGATAGCATTATCTGTCCAAGAAAATAATAGTAATAATAATAATACAATTTTTAAGAATGATAACAGCAGATTTGTTTACTGGTGAAAAGCAAATTTATCTGCAGTACGATTGATAGAAAACAAGAATACATCCCAAGTATGAATATTTTATGAGAGCTTCAAATATAATCATGTTGTTCCACTCATAAATCCCTCCTCTCCCTCACTTTCACCCCCTACACATCCCCTTACCTGGCACCACTATGAGAACAGGGAGTATGGACAGATAGGGGATGATGCCACCCTCCCTCTCCATTCTACCTTGCTACCCTCTTTCCCTTCTCCCATCCCTCTACTCTCTCTCTCATCCCCTCCCTCAGTATTTAACTTACCTTGATATCGACAACAGCTGGCACTATGACACATCCGAGGAGTGAGAGGACAAGATGGGAATGATACCACCTTCCCTCTCTCAGTATATAGCTTATCTCAATATCAAAGCCTCCCTCCCCTCCCCTCTCTCTACCCTCCCTTTTCATCCTACCTCTCTACCCTCTTGTCATTCCCTTCTCCCCTCCAATTACCCTTCTACCCTCCCTCCTCCCTCACTATCAGTAGTTAGCTTACCTTGATATCGACGCCGGCTGGCACGACGACGGGCCTGAATGACAGGGAGTGAGGACAGATGGGGGTGATGAGGATGCAGGGGACGTTGGGGTGGATCATGGACGCCCCCGCCGCCACCGCGTACGCAGTGCTGCCCGTCGGCGTGGAGATGATCAGACCTGAAACAGTCCACACGTAGATTTGTAGTTTAGATTTTAATACACATCAGAATCACGTACTGTCAAAAGCTGAGCGCATATAGTGATATACTGAGAATTGGTACGTATACAGGGAGCGAGTTATTGTTTTACATCGCAGCGACATGTTTTCACACATATGTGACCCTTGGTATTAATGTAATTTAACATATATTAGCACACAATCTTACCATCTCCCTGTACAGACGTGACGAGACGACTCTCTATATACAGGTCTATATTGCACAGGTGTGGAGTTGGACCCCGGTCTACTACTACTTCATTTAACACCTGCACAAAACAAACAAAGGCATGGTTAGCAACTTAGCAGTATAGAATGCATTGCATGCTACTCACATATTACCATACTAGCATTACCTGTAGGACACTCCATGGTTTTAGCCTTCAGTAGGGTGGTCGGACAAAAATGAAATAATGAAATAAACCTATCATGTTATATATTTCTGGAAAGCTTATGACACCT
>JAVCKZ010115111.1:0-10046 GCA_034780755.1 Lepetodrilus elevatus | reverse complement strand
AATACAAAATTGTTGATAAGTATATATCAACATGCGTCCCGGGACTCTCAAAAATTGAAACCTAAGTGGAACCCTGGTCTTGTCAGTACCAGCCAGTGTTCGCATGATTACTGCAACATTTGCTCCTGCCCTAAAACTGACAAATCGTGATATTAGTGAAAGGTTCTAGAACGCAACTAAACCCCAATTAAAAAATAAAACAATAAGAAAATAGTGATACAAAGTCAGGTAAGACGAGACTGGCACTGACTACTATGGTTTCAGATGGACGTGTTCGATGTGGCGGAGCGCTACAAGAAGGACGGCCGTAACCTGATCATCCTAGCAGGCAAGGACTATGGCTCTGGGTCGTCTCGGGACTGGGCGGCCAAGGGACCCTTCATGCTGGTGAGTACTGCTAGTAGAGTGCGGGGCCTCGGCCAGACGGACACAGTCAACGCTGACTGCCGTATTACATCCTCAATTCCTGCTGCGTGTAACAGACCAGGGGCCATGTTCCCGAAGCTATTGTTATCGTAACGACATCGTTGAGTTGAAGGAAATTCTGATGATTCAGAAAGAGTAAAACTTTCCTCCACGAAGACGTAACGATATCGTTAGGTATACGATTGCTTCGGGAACATGGCCCCTGGTCCCGAGATTACAAAACTTTTCTTAGTACAATTTGATGCTCAACTCAAAGGCTTATTCATAAATACCCATATAAAATATGTTATGTTTGCTTTGTGTAGTAGAGACTATATCCAGCATTAGCAAATGAGAGTACTTTTTAGATTATTACTTTGTTATTTTTTTCAGGAAATTCGTCACGTATGGGTGAAGGATAATCACTGACATAAAACAAATAATTCACTCACTCACTTATTTCAAAAATAGGTCTATGACTTGTCTGTTGGTATTTCCAAGGAGTCTGTGTTATATATGTAGCTAGGTGTGATTATAAGATGCTCTAGCTGCAGAACTGTAGCTATAAGATTCCCCATTTACTATTTTGCTATCTATTCTGGCACCCTATAGCTACAGGGGAAGCAAATAGGGCTATCTATAAAGTATGTGCGGAATCCCCGCACTGGGTTAATACACAGGGTAGAACGCAATCCAGCTAGAAATGTGTTCACTAACCATTACACTTCATGTCTCCATGCTTATTTTGGAACGTTGTTGTCACATAGTATTTTTATGAAAGCCGTCAGTCATCGAGTTAACAGACGACGACAACAGTTCTGCAGCTAAAGATGCTCCTACTTGGTCTTGGCCAGAGGGGTTACCCCTTTGGCTGATTCGGTAGAGCGTCGGACTCACAATCCAGCAACTCGGGTTCGAATGATCCTCCCGTTTCATATACATGTCTATCGGTACTTGCAGGAAGAGTGCTATTACTTTTCTATTAGTATTTCCAGGGATTTGGTGTACAGATAAGTGTTGTAAGTCTGTGTATCTGTACTTGCAGGGTGTGGGCGCTGTGATCGCGGAGACGTACGAGCGGATCCACCGCAGTAACCTGGTGGGGATGGGCATCGTGCCTCTCCAGTATCTGGACGGTCAGAACGCGGAGTCGCTACAGCTAACCGGGAAGGAGACGTTCTCCATGGAACTGCCAGATAATATCCAGCCTGGACAGCACATCGATGTTAAAGTAGGTGGAGAGATGGAATGTCTACCCTAGGATTCATAAATCTTGTCCGATTTATATATTTTTTATTCATATTTCTATCGTCGCAAATGGGTGAAAGATTCCATATTCACTCACTCACTCACTTCATATTGCTGTCTTACATACAACATCGTATCTTCCTGAAAATATCGTAACATTTTATCAATTTAATGAATAAGGACAGGTGGTAGCACAATCGTAGAACATCGGACTTTGGAGCCAAAGGTTCCAGGTTCAAATCCTGTCCCACAGCATCATTGACAGTAGAAATTTACTTTCACATGTAGTCAGGATATATATAGGATGCACTTTCTGTACCATGGCAATGCAGATATCATTTTTGGTCTGTCAGTACCAGCCTGTGCTCACAGTGTTGCTACAAATGTTGCAGCTTTCCTCCTGCCTTAATATAAGTGAAAGAAACTTGAAAGCAACTCTAAACCTCAATTTAAAAAAAACCAAATAGCCCATACTTGCAGGTTCACTGCAATATTCTTGTTTTCTTGTGTTGTAGGTTGGAGATGGACGTGTGTTCCAAGTGAAAGTCCGATTTGACACCGACGTGGAATTGATGTACTTCAGACACGGAGGAATCCTCAACTACATGATCCACAAAATGCTCTAACTACTGACGGTCAGAGGCCTTCACTGCAATGCACACATACATCTCGACCTCTCCGCACAGTATCTACATGTGGCATACATTTTCCTGCAGCCAGGGCTACAATTTAAGACTAAAATAGTGATAGTATTACGTTTGAGAACAATCGGCAATCCAGGGATATTTGTATTAGCACGGTTTATGTACAGTTTATCTTTATAGTAACAGGTTAATTTGTATTACTGCCACAAAGCATTGATTTCATATCCTTTTCATCTTAAGCTTTTTAAAATTTCATTTATGTTTTTTATGAAACTAAAACAGAAATGCATTTGTTATGTTGTGTATATTATGACTTAGGAAGCTTACATGTTAGTTCTCTGTGGCAGTGACACAACTCACACAAGTCCCAGCTGTTATCCCAGGTTGTGACATCGAGTAGTGCCCACATTGCTTTTGTTAACCCAGCTGTCAATGGGAACCCCAAGAGATGCTTGTAATGTGTCTGCAGAGCATGTAGTGCTTAATATTCTCGGTCTCGTTCCACAGAACAATCATTGTGCTTCGTTAATCTAAACTTGCTATACAGTTATGCCGTGTATAATGAGAAATGACTTGCAGTACAGTATTTGTATAAGGAACGGAACCCAGCTTGGATTCATTTGATGGTATACTACCCAGGGACTGGAGAATGGTATTGGTGTGTACTCTGCACTACAGGGTGATGTTTGACTGTGCAGACA
Source organism: Lepetodrilus elevatus (assembly GCA_034780755.1). Lineage (NCBI taxonomy): Eukaryota > Metazoa > Mollusca > Gastropoda > Lepetellida > Lepetodrilidae > Lepetodrilus > Lepetodrilus elevatus. Next base: position 7,048 of record JAVCKZ010115111.1, on the reverse strand, counting down.
TATAGGGAATGGTGTCTGGTGCAATATGGGTGTCCACATAATATTATCATTACTATTGCATATTATTATTATTATTATCATCATTAATATTAAACCTTCATTATCATTGTCCTTGGAAACTTTGTATGTCATTTAGTCTATTGTAACACGTTTGATACCGATACTTAAAAATCAGTTTTATAGCCATATATATGACACCAAAGTTCATGAAACTTATGCTAGCCATGCACCGAGAAGACTACCCGTGACAAGACGGGATCGTCTCTAGTCGTGCACAGTCATGTAGGTCCAATCGCAAGTAGTCTTGCGAGTGAGAGGTCATACACCAAGAAGACGGTCTTCCGTAAGGGAGGCCAGCAAGTAGATCAAAGCATCCATGTTTACTTTTATTGTGTTATCACATGACAAAATCCAGTACTAGGATTGGTCAGTCGTGGTAAATATTCGAGACGAGTTTACTCGCGATTCATTTTTTGAATCTTCTAAAACTACTCAGTTAACTACTTCAGTTAACGCGACGGTCTTCAGTCATTGGCACCATCTCACACCAACGAGACCGTCGCGACTGGAATCTTCTCGGTATATGGCTAGCATAATGTAAACTGAATATTTTCTTTCATCATTTACTACTATTAATAGACAGTGTTGATATGCTCAACTATGACTGGCAAATTAACATGATCATCATGTCATACTTTTCTTGACACCTGTACCCTACGCACAAATGCCTTCTGGCAATATTTGGATGAAGTATTTAGTACAAGTCACAAAGTGCTATTTGTTAATTTATTGCATATTTCATGTATCATGGAAAAGAAAGGACAACTATATTTAAAGAAACCTTGTTAGAAGATAATGTGCTGGATAAATATTCTAAAAACTGGTTAAGTGATTTTTACAAGTGAGTTAGATTTCTACCATACACTATTCTATGCTGGTATATGCTTGAATACAATACTGAGTCTGTTCTGTCATAGATTAGACTAATGATAATGCTATAATTTAGTAATTGCATTTACTGTTTGTTATTGTATACATTTGCACATAAAGAATGGATGGCTATATCCGCATGAGTGTCTGCATCTATAGTAACTATGGTGGATAGTTGTACGGAACATAGACTTTACTATGTACTGATATTAACAGATAATAAAGTACAGACATGCAGCTGAATTATTTCTCTTTGACTTTTGGGATTATTTCCGTGAGATATTGTTGCCAAGAATATGTGAACGTTTGAATAAAAATGGACTGTTCCAAAACACTTTATGCAACACAATGTCGATGGATTAACAAATATGAATTAGTTTTTAAAGCTATAGTGCAACATTATATATAGTGCACTCTGGCAATAAAAACCAGCACTCGTTGGAACCAAGATAATATGTTTAAACAGAGTGCATGATTAACCTTGTACTTTTATTGTAGTATGTACAGTACTATAAGTAGAGTGGCAACGGATTCTACTGGGAATGCGAATTCATTTCGTTCTTTCGAATGTACCAGCGCTCATAGATCTTGCACACGAAGTAGTTATATGTTTGCTGATGGTCGACCTGGTATCTCCTCATCAGATGGAATCCTTAATGATGAGGCTCGTCGCCTATAGTATGGGTGAGATATTCCTGCCGATACGTAACACACTAATTCAATCAATCAATGATGACGAGGCTGTGTTCAGAGGTTTGCTTTCACCTTGCATATCCAATTCCTCAAAGGTTGTACAGTGTGTCAAGACATATTTCCGGACAGATATGTTCTATGTAGTTTCGTCCAAGATCCATGTTCCCCCAAGCTAAGTACGTAACCGTACGGTGTGTAACGGTGTGTAGTAAACAGCTGGTAAACTCCGTGTCCGTTACATATCATTTACTCGTTGTTTTCGGACTCTGGTTTAGTATTCGCTATGTACGCGAAATAGTGTAGACAAATAGAGAACCACTTTCGTGTATTAGGTAGTCGCAAAATGGGTGAAAGATTCCCGCAGCGTCGTTACACTCAATATTCACACACCCACTCTTGTATTCGGTTCCATACAAGTGGCTGAACCGCTAGTAAAATAGCCGATAACAGGTTGTATCCCAAGTACTCTATTGTATTTTGTCCAATGGCAGTTATTCAATTCAAGATTACTTTTATCGTATAGCTTCCTGCAATCCTGTCTCACTTATTTCTTCCCGAAACACGGCATTGGTAGGCTGAATTAAGATTCTAACACTGACGAAGTTGAGTAGGCTAGTTGCCAAACTTGGAACAAAGATGCTCTCATCATGTACAACATAGCGCGCAATGATTGACTATGGCACCAACAGTTTGGTAAATATACTTATTACCTAGTTTGTCTTAGGACTATGCCAAGTTTACATCAGGGACATCATTGATGCTTGCAACCCATGTAACAAACCAATATAGCTATATATACGTATGTTCACGCGTGCAATAACAATGTATTATTATTATTATATTCATACGCGAAGTCAAAATCTCGCATAAGTTACATCAGTTTTACAAACTTGTTTATTAATTCAGGAATACCTGATCAGTCATGAGCGCTTCTGTACACATACCTAAATAGTCTTTGTATTGTCAGAAATGGTCTATCAGTGTTGCGGAATATGGTATCATCCAACCTACATCAGAAATTGCATTGTCCAGTCTCGACTCAAATTCGCCAGTAAACGTACTGCCAGTATATTTGTCTCATCTATCAAGGCAAGAGCACAACACTACCTAGCTTCAGAACCCGTTTACTATTTTGCTATCTCCAGAATAGATAGCAAAATAGTAAACGGGGCATCTTATAGCTACAGTTCTGCAGCTAAAGACTACCATAATCGTATTAGTTGCGACTCTTCGTAGTAGGCTTCTAGTACTACGGAATCATATCCAGATTATCAGCAGATCGTAGCTTCTGCGAGTGTTAGTTTGATATACCCCGGTAGGCCTAGGCCTATGCTTTGGAATTTCCAGTTTGCACATACATAAGCCTACATTCAGCCAATCAACGCGGTTAATTAAAATACGTGAATAAATCTGACTAAATAAAATAGCCTTGAATGTTTTCCAATACAGCATCTCTAGAACAATATGGTGGAATATATGAACCTATATAGAAACATGATATAACATGATTTGAATGAATGTTTGCAGTTCGTAATTTGAAGCGAACTGGCACGTGAAACTTGACAGTATCGACTTTTCATCGTCGTCTTGTATGTCTATACATGACCTGTCTAAACGTTACCACGTTAGTTTTAACTTTACGCCCTCAAGATCTGTCATTTCAGCGCTTTCCAGCAGAAAGAAGGTTGTTTAAATCTGGCAAAAGAAATCCTGGTGAATTTGAAACATGACATTTGTTGTAGGCATCTAGAGATACAAAGACATTTCCGGTTTCATATCAGTCGTATAGGGTCTACAGTATTGCTAGAAATGGTTGTCACCCCAAACTATTTGCTATTACTTGTCATGTTTTACTGAAACAAATACATACGACAATTTTCTTCCCATACACAACGCAATATTTCGTAAATAAATTATGTGTTTTGTGATCATGCTATCGGTGGTACAAGTAACAATTGATTGCTAAACTTAATTTAAGATTACAAGTAGCCTATATTCACCACTTAACCAACTCTTTCACACCACCGGGTACCTAATATAATCGTTGTTGGAGGTATTAGAACATGCCTTTCAATCACAATAATTATTAGTAAGGGCATATATCGTCATGCAATGCACATTTCTACTACATCTACACTACTATAGTATGGTCCACTAGAAGGGTCTGTCCACTCCAGTGGTCACTGTGTAGTCTACTACTGGTCTCTGACATAATGTCCAAAGCGAAGATATCCATGTTCATTCCAGACATTGGCGCATCTAATATAGAAGACTGAGATATGATTCATGACTGGCTCATATGTGTGTCTGTAACTTCTTGAAGTGGAGAGGACCTCCTTGAGACACAGATCGATTTTACAGGAAAGTTGAGCAACCTTATAAAAATCACACTGTGAGAGCATGTCGATCAGTTGTGAGGAAACACGCATATCTACCATGTAATCATGAAACGAGATTGCAGACATAATTTGATTAATTACGTTCACGCCATCTATACATGTTGAAGCCAGTGGAACATTACACAAATTTATAATGCAGTTTAGTGTTTTAAAAAGGCATACAACAATCACTATTGACATATGTATTGGTCAAACGTATTTAACTGAAAGTATGTACTTTTGTACGGTTTTGAGCAAGAAGCTACGTTTTCTGAATGTACCACTGGTTTTCAATATTTTCATATTTTATTTAGATCTAATATTTTATTATATTTTTGTTTATCTTGCGAAATTTTTTATTTTATTTTTTTACTGAAAACCAGAATACGACATGCAATAAAAGTAACTTCACAATAACATGTTTGGTTGTTGATGTTTACTCATTTTACTTATTTATGTATTTATTTACAATCGTCATTTAAGTCAATGCCCACTTGTCACCATATATAACTATGTTGGGTTTATTTGCCATACAATTAATTACAATTCTATTAGTGCCAGCCCCAAGATGTTATGTTCTAACTGCGGTTGTTTAAAACTCGACCACTCGGCTGAGGATTAATATTGTAATACTAGTATTTAAATTGCATGGACAAACTTATAAATATGAAGAAACTGTCAGGTGTGAAGGCGTTTAACTAGCATGTCATTCAACTCTGATGTTAACATACAACCAGAGTATTCATTCATTAATTCTCAACGCAATGTTGAAGAAATGTATTCCCCCAAGTCAGCTGTGGTACTTCATTCAATCTGACATCTTAAGTATGCTATCGATTTGCTTCCTATACACATGCATAATCTGCGGGTTAGTGTTACCGTAACGTCCATGTGGCAAATAGTGTCATCAAATTAACTTTGTTCCAGAATTTATATTTTTTCACCCATTTAAAACACACCCTATTGACACGTTTGAAACAAGAGGGGAGAGTCGTGCCAACACAGAATAACAACTATAATAGGACCCTATACTGACGTGTAACGACAAGATACATTAAACATACATTTCCTTTGTAGGAGATATTTGAGCAAGACATTTCTTCCGCGTATTTTATCAATAATCTTGTTATATTTTATTCAATATTGGTAAAATAGTACCTGTCTAGAACAGTCTATTTCTGTTCATGTTTTAAAACGATAATACATGGTCATATTTAATATTAATCACGGAGTTCATAATACTTTATTTCTACAATGCCACCATTACCGTGACAACGCATGATGATAATAATAATAATAATAATAATAATAATAATAATAATATGCCTATTAGTAGAAATGCAGTTTTTGATAAAAGATACGTAGCATGATCCACAAGTATCTCAAAAGCCCATAATAGTATTTACTATATTTTCACGTTTTCTCTTATTTGTTTTTCAAGTTTTTCGTGTGACATAATTACTCATTTAATTATCTATCATATTAACTGATGTAAAACGTATACAGTATCAATACCTGAATAATCATTGGTAAGATATTTCCCTTGTATGGTTGAAAACATATCTCCATTTCTTAGTCCCCTATCTCTAAAAAAAAAGAATTTTTAATCCGCGAACTTGGTGTTTTACGATGGCTGTAAAAACAAATTGCTCAATGATGACAAGGTGTCAGCGTTCAGTTTTTGACTCAGGACACCATAAAACATTACCACTTCCCTGTTCAGTCTCTGCCGGACTACAAACTTGGACCGTACGGTATGGTCTCCAAGAATAGGCAGTCATGATCGTAATCCATTGATTGCTTAGTGGGTACACACGTATTACAGTTCTTGCTGGTGACATCGATGTGTTCTTCATGTAACTCGTATGCCACTCCATCCAGATTATAATACGTGCTCACTAATATACAGAAGAAAAATAAAAGAAGAATTATGAAGGATTCGCCATGCAGAGTAAAGGTCTTCACACACACCAGATGCGAGCGAACTATCGCCGCGCCAATCAGCTGCGATAGCAATACATTCTATCGAAATTTGTGGTTGAAAATTTCACTTTTGGTGTGCAAGAACTTTAACTGTTGGCAATTAATAGCTTAGCAAATTTGTAGTTCATCAAAACATTATTTTCTATACATTTAAGCAATATGTAAATACGTGTCAATTCATTGATCACCAAATATTTGTTAATTTGTAAAACATATAGGCCTATGAGAAACATCTTGTTGTCCGAGGAAACTTAGTTTGTCTTCATGGCTTAGTCCACCAGCTTTAGAATTCACAAAGGTTCTCTTTCACACAAATGATAAACAAAACGGTTATTACTTATATGTATCCAATCTGAATTTTATTCATTCTGTTGCTCTAACGTCCTCTCAATATGTTCACTATTGTCCTAGGCTCTCTGGCAGTTATATATCAAATCTCTATTACCTCTTATGAATAAAGCTTCCCTTTAATAACCCTAGGTACCGGATTCCTCCTCTTTATAAACCGATTAATAGAGTACAATACTCAATAGGAATTTATGAACCAACTAAAGAAGGGAAATAAATCAATGGCTTTATTGTGATGTCCACTGTTGCAAGTTTGTAGAGCACTTCCTCAATAACGTTATCGTGTGTTCTCGTGTGTTCACGTCTCCCCAGGCACTGCGAGTGTTCAGCTGCTCGGAATGTTTCTGTGTTAGTGCGCATGCCAGTCTCAGTGCTGGCTGTGGTAGCAGTTCTTCATTTTTATCATCCTGCAGAATTCATTCCAGGGCGGTAGGACTCCCATGTCTTTTTTAGAAAATTCCAACAACTCTGAAACAGAATTATCGCATTGTCAGTCTGTATGTACTATGTACCATGAACTTGCCTACTGTGATTGGTTAAATTGAATAAATAAAAGTTGAAGCTTGATATATATATATTCTTTTCTTTTTTTCTTTTAAACAATATTTATTTGAAAACTTCCGGGATTCATGATATATATGTCTTATATACCACATAAGTGTAAGGAGATAGGGTTATGTAATTTTAGTGTATCCCACAGTTCGTGCGATTGGCTG
>JAVCKZ010115100.1:0-10047 GCA_034780755.1 Lepetodrilus elevatus | reverse complement strand
CAAGACCAAGGATGATAACTGCATTGCCAATCTACAGTCAGTGCATCCTATCAATATCGCGTCAGAAAGGTAACTTTTGCGAACATTGATGCCGGGCCCCCGGGACTGGATTTGAACCTGGAACCTTTGGTTCCGAAGTCCAACACTCTACCACTGCGCTACATCCCGCCCCTTCAGTGGAATAAAACGTTGCCCGGATAGATAGATACCTCCTTCTGCTCATCATCGAGTGAAGAATAGTTGATCTCTATGCGGGCCTCCCTCTCGTAGATGACCTTGGCTCCGCGACTGCTCATACTATCTGTGGGCGTCTCCTGGCTGGCATCGGGCTGACTGGACGGGTCGTTCTCCTGGCTGATGTCATCCATGGTGCCACGCTGCATGGGGATGTGAATGTCGTCCATCTGCAAAACCCAGACCACCATCAGGTGATGACGTATACACATCCAACACAGCCGTACATCAACCCCAGCTGTAGCTTATACAAGTATATTTGTTATTTTCTATTTTTTTATATACGGTATACTATTTTTTTTTTAAATTTCTCAGACACAGGCATACATACAGTAGTACATATGTGGTAAACATAGTATATTGTACTTACATTCGAAACAGTTCACAAATAACATGACCCAACAAATTCTTTAGGGGCATTTGATTTACATAAACCGACGGAGCACGCCGCTTATGTCACTTCCTGTGGCTAGACTGTTTTATTTGCAAGCCAACGGGCTAGCCAGCTGGCATTAGTATATATGGTGACCGGCGCATTGTTATATTTGCCCTTTCGCTGTCACGTGACATACTCTAGAACCAGCCAAAGCGGCGCACGCCAAACCTAGCTAGGTTACACAAAAGCAATGCAGCTTACGACTCAGAAATGGTCAACAACAACTACACCCAGTGATCGAAACTTACCTTTAAAACTTACTGGCCTGAATAATGATACAAATAACAAATGTTTCCCCAAAACATGAATTTCTACTGGTCCTTAGGATACCTTTAGCATTGGGAGAAATGTCTGGGTCAGCGGTAATTTCGAACACGGACTACACCCAATGGTAGGTGTAACCAGGGGCCTGCTCCTTTCTAGCTGTTCTGTCTGTACTTTCTGTCCGACGCATACACAGTTACAAAGGATCAACACCACACAGTGTAACAAGCGCATGCGTTGGACAGAAAATACAGACAGAACAGCTAGAAAGAAGCAGACCCCGGGTGTGGGAGAGCGAGTGAGTGAGTGAATATGGAGTTTAACGTCGCTGTGGGAATCTTTCGCCAATTTGCGACGATTGTGTGAGTGCGACCACACACCTTGCACGACTTGAGCAGACTGTGACGGTCAGCTCGCCGCTGTTCCAGCTTGGTCTCCAGAGCGGTGATTGCTTTCTGGACAGAGTTGATCTCCTTGTTCTGCTGAGACAAGCGCTTTTTTATCTCCGAGATGCCGCCCTCCATGTCGTCCACCTCGGACTTGATTGTCAGACGCTGCTGCTTCAGGCGCTCCATGTTCTGCATTTCTTCATCAATTACCTGCAACGAGGAAAGCAAACATTGTACTGACTCATTCAATAGGAACTGTCTGGTATGTTTGCTGCTGTGTTTGTGTTATTAATTAAATTATCGTGAGCTGTCAGTCTCACAAGTAGTAATAGAATTCGTCAGAATAAAAACTTTTTTTCAGTAATATCGTAAATCCATGTCTGTGGAAAAAACATCAACAGGAACGTTCTGGATCAATGCCATCATGTCTTTGCATGCTTAAAATGTGGAGAAGCTTGATAGATAATAGTGCGTGACCTGGCTTGGTGATATGTCACTTACCTTCATGTGTTTGTGTTCCTCTCCCTTCACTTTCTCCTGCTCCTTCTCATCGTGCTGAACAGCCTTCTCCCACTTCAATACATTCTCTGCAACATATAGCATAATATCACAGATTAAGTTGTCATTTTCGACCGAATTGGAGTAATAAATGCAAATTACATGCTCTTAGCATCCATATGTAATCACCGCTGTACCTCAATATATATATTTTTCCCGCTGTAGGATAGGTAAAATTCCATTGCAGTTTACACTTCCTGGTATAAACCAAATAAATACTGTAACATCTCACATCTCCTCAACTTTCCTGACTAAGGGAGATAACTCTACTCACTGAACACGGTCAAAATAATCTTTCACGACCACTGGCACCATTATGTGCGAGTCATAGCTAATTAATAGTAATAAATAGTCATAAATATTCAAATATTGATAACTAGTAAGACATGTGGAATAAGTACGGTAACTGGTTGGATAAAGTACTTGTGTAGTCGAAACAAATGCATTTAATTTCAGGTAAAACCGTGCTAGACCATTACGTGTGATGTATGTCAACCTCTCTAATCACATCAATGTACTTACCCCACGTGTCTCGTGAACGTTCAAAGTCAATCTGATTGGTCAGCCTGAATCGTTGGTTTTCAAACTCCAGCTTCTTCTTAGCCCTGTCTTGCTGGACTCGCAGCTCTCGCTCCTCGTATTGTCTGCACAGAATGTGGGGGTCAAACATTAACACTGAAAACCTTTGTACTATCTCAACTTATCCAAGCTGATACCTAGGGGCTGTTCCTTTCTAGCTGTTCTGGGGCCTGTCACTCGACACTCTTGTAGCTACAACTATTGTAGCGTCAACGCTTTCTATTGTAGCTTTCTATTGTAGTGCTACAAGAGCGTTGAGCAACGGGCCCCTGTCTGTACTTTCTGTCCGACGCATGTGCAGTTACAAAGGATCAACACTGCACATGTGTCTTACAGAAAGTACAGACAGAACAGCTAGAAAGAAGCACCACCCAGATGTACTGCTTGTACTAGTCTGGATTTCCACCAGTTTTTATAGTGCTAGCTCACTAGAATATAATCCCGCAGATATAACATGGATACCCCAGACACAGTATACTGATTCTGAGCCGACCATATTCACTCACTCATTCACTCACTGGGGGTCTCGCGTGTTTCAGGAGCCAAGCTTCTGGCGTTGAAGGAGCGGCTACAGACCGGAATGAGGGCCCGCAGGGAGGAGGTCAGACAGCGGCGCCTGGAAATGTACGCCCTGGAGAACGAGGAGGGATTCGGAAACGATGAGGACAATGAGGAGGAGAAGCTGCTGGACGATGACGCCGAGATGTCCGAGAAGTCGGACACGGATATCGAGGACGACCAGTTTGATGCCGAGTTTGGAGAGGAGGAATATGAAGAAGAAGGAGAAGATCGGGAGGAAAAGAGAGGGGTAATTATTTATCAACTCGACAGGGTTCTGCTGAACGATTGTAGTGGTATGCTTTTCGCAATTCGTAATATTACCCCTATCTTGTGGCGTTATGATTGATTTATTGAATGAAACCTAGGTTTTCATGGCCAGTGTAAAACCTTAAGAGAAATTATTTTTCTTGTTTATTGATTTTTTGATGATGATTATTATTGTTATTATTCTAATATGTGAATAAGTTAATATGTACTGGATTTCTTGTTGCAAATGGGTGAAAGATTCCCACAGTGACTGTAAAGTCCATAATCACTCGCTCATGAACAGAATTTGATTTTACATATCGTTTGAATTGTTTTTGTGTGTGATTTCATTTCATAAGTTAATAATTTACCTGGAAGTTGAACAACAAAACAAAACATTTCGCTTTATGGTATAACATTGGAACCTCTCTTCCAGACGAATATGTTTCTGGACCGCCAGGCACAGGAAGACGACGGCGAAGACAGCGACTTCTGTCCCGACACTGCCCGAGAGGAGGACAGCGATGATGACAGTGAGGATGATGATGTTAACGTACAGCTGAAGTTGGACACGTCTGAGGATGAGGGAGCGGACAGTGATCTGGAAAACCCATCACAGAGTAAGTACGACTGAAACGTGCTCGTCACAAATGGGTGAAAGAGCCCTGTAGCGATGTTAAACTCCATAATCACTCACCGAAACGTGCAATTTTTCTATGTTAATTTTCACCAAATGTTCATGTTACTTCCTTACTTGCACTCGGGGTGCGTTCAGCCGATAGTACTTTTCACTACATAGTGCTATGTAATGCTACGGTAGCCATTCAACCAGCATATGTACTACCGGTATATGTAGTACTACTTTCCACTATGGGTTTGAACCCGGTAGTGTTTATAGGAAAGCTCAAAGAATGAAGTGAATGGAATGCATGAATGCATAAACTGATTTCCTGTTAAACCTTTTGAACCATTTCACCCTACTGTAGAACGTAGTGCAGCCTGAATGTAGCCATGATTGTTTGTCGACTAAGAGGAAATAACTCTTGGTATATTGTCTAATGAGGAATTTATTAGTAAATATAAAGTAAATCTAAGACGGTAAATTTATTCTTGAGCATACTCCTGACATAGGAGTTGTTTTAATGATATATCCATGTGCAGTCAGTCGTATAGCTACGTCCTCTGTTTCAGATTTGCGCTGTTCTCTAAAGAAACACAAGCCTGTACGTCAGTTGGTACTCAGCGATGACGAGGGCAGCAACTTGCCAACTGACAGCGATACTGCCAAGCCGGTTGCTATAGAAACAGGTATTGCTTCTTCACAATATTTAGATAACATGGATTGTGTTCGTCAAGACTCGTTACGTATGGGTATGGGTGAAAGCCTGACTGTGACGTGAACAAGATTTAATTTATTTTTTAAATTGTACTCTCACCAAGATTGATCCTCTTTTCTCCTGTGTATCTATGATCATATTATAAACTTCCAAATAGTAAATTTGAGTATGCCCAGTAACATGTACCGATACTTACCGTAGATTTATGCTGAATTGAATTATTTTTTATTGAGGTTTTCTATTGATTCATGGCTTAGTTGATGTGTATCTGAGTACTGATCATATCTGCTTCTGTCAACACTTCTCTGACATTTTCAGCATCTTTCAAAATACCTAAGGACAGTTTGGATGAAGAAGACGAATTGTCGCCATTATCTAAACACTTGTCTACAACACAAACACAGGTGAATATTTCATACCATTTTGTAATTCTTGAGTCAAGAAAACAAACCAAATGCTGTAATATATTTCGTACTATAATTACTTGACCAGGGTATGCTAACTACAGGTGTCAAAGACGCTTACCTATGCTAAAAGCTACAATGTCAATGGTTATACTTGTTTCAGAGTCAACAAGGTCACTACAGTGGATGTATTTGTTTCAGAAGTGCCAGACACTACCTGTGGAGGACTCGCAGGATCTGTACAGTGGTGCCACCGACTCTTTCGGCACGGATCCGCGAGAAACTCTGCCGTCACAGAACTACCACTTTCTGACAGAGGATTCGCAGTCTCAGATGCTGGACGCTGATGGGTAGGTCTATTAACAAGTTATACACATTTGGAATTTTTATCACGGTTAACAAATTGTGAAAGCTGTATTTAGTGGTTCACACATGAATATTAATATCTGTTGAAAATATATGATTCACTACTGTCTGTAAAATTGGCAATGTAGTTTGTATTATTGGTCTGTCAGTACCTGTCATTGTTTGCAGGTTTACTAAGACATTAAAAACTGCAGATGTTGCAGGTTTCCTCCTGCTAAACTTACAAGCAGTGCTATGAGTGAAAGAATCTTGAAAGATGCTCTAAATCTCAGTTAATTTAATTATATTTTTTTTAAAGAAAAAGAACAATCAGAAAATATATTATTCACTACTATTGCACTAGATCTTTTTGCTTGTTGTGTTAAGCCTGCCTCGTGTTTGTCAGATTCTTCAAGATAAAGTCAACTGCCAAGAAACCTTCACGCACCTCCCTAGGCCTGGATGATATCTCTAATACTCAGGACAACATGAATGAACTCATGGGATTGTGCTCTGGGAGATTCAAAGGTAATCATTGCCCAGATGGCCATTCGATGGACTCACTTCTAACCTCTGCAGATACCGTTATTACCCGAACAATTTGGACAGGAGAAAATAATTAAATTTGTAGATACTTGAGTTATCGGAAAAATTAATCATTTGCGCATGCATCCATTCCATTCACTTCATGCTTTGGAATTTTATATAAAACAATACGTGATTCCACACCCGTAGTGAAAAGTAGTCATACATATTACTACATATGCTGGCTGAACAGCTTCTGTAACACTATATAGTACATGTATTGTCGGCTGAACACACCTCAGAGTACCATAAATTTACGGGTATACATGCATTGTTATTATGGCAATGGTAGAAACTAGACAGACGAGCATAGCTCAGTTCTAACCTTTCCTGGGGGGAGATAGTATGGCATATTTTTTATTGCATTTTCTACAATTCTTGCCTTCTATTGCAGAGAGTCAGGACAGTAGCAAGAAGAGCTCGTGTAAGCAATTGTTCAATGATGGTACCAATGTTACCCCTAGTCTGGCCTCCACACAGGGAATCTCTAATGAACTGCTGGGCTTGTGTTCTGGCTTCTTCCCCAACAGGTAATCGTCACTCATGATAATATAGCCTCCACACTTCACTCAATGACATACAAAAGTATGTTTGAGAAGCACGTGTGTTGTCACATATGGGTGAACTATTCCTGTTGCAACACACACAAAAACTAATTTACTCAATATATTCATCGTGTTTTTTTGCTAGTTTTTGTAGGTAACTCTCGCACTACTGTCATCGTGTATGAGTGAAAGATTCCCGCTGTGGCGTAAAATAATAATTTGCTCACTTGCACCACTTTGATGCTGGGTAATCTGAATCACTGAATGTGAAATATTTTGTAAAGAGATTTTGCTATGATGCACTGCAATCAACTAGTGACCTATGTTTGTGTTGTTGCTTCAGTGACAAGTCGACAGGACAGAAGCGTAAGCTGGACGAGGAAGAAGAAGACGCCAGTAATGCTTCGTTCACCGTCATGTCTGACAAGGAAGACTTGATGGCCAGTGATCAGGTATGTCGTCCTTCCTGTTCATAATTACTATGGGCACGTACTCTGACACTAACAGCCATCTGATAATCTGTACTACCCAGGACTTTACGTTAACCATTCGAGGCACCCTGTCACTATTTTCCTGTCAGATATGAAACTACTTGCACTGTTAATCTGGGGTTCGTTTCTCGAAGCTTTCATATCTACTACAAGATCATTAGGAATCTCGTAGCCATCTCTAATACATGGGGATTGTGCACTTACTACGAGTGCTATGATATAATGGTGGATATGAGAGCTTCGAGAAACCATACCCTGGGCTATTTCTCTTGTCCGGCTGTGGATAATATCTATTTTGAGCAGGCAATCAATCCTTATTGTCGAGCCCTGCTACCTCAGCAGGAGAACAGTCTAGTCAGCTGATAAATATGCCTCTCATTACCTGTGATTTCGATCGCTAATAATATATTTTTTTTATGTTTCAAATTTATTTATTTTTATTTGGGGTTTAGATCCTATTTCAAGATTCTTTCACTTATATCACATCCTATAATATATTATAATCATTGTTTTATCACATGGCTAATATTTACGTGAATGGAATCTTCAGGATGAGCTGGCAGATGAAGAAGATGCACAGTCTGACGTGGACGAAGTTGATGGAGATAATCCTACGTCTAAATTCAATGGATTTCGAGGGAAGATTACAGGGTATGTGCAGTTTTACACAGGATTTGAATTAAAGTGTTTGATTTGATCATTCCAGCGTTGTCGATGTCGCAGGATTTGAATTTGATTGTGCCAACGTGTCCAATTTGATTTTCACTGTGATTGAAACAATAACTCACTCAGTTTATGATTTGAATTAAAGTGTCCGATTTCATGACTCCAACGTTGTCGATGTTGCCACAGGATGCTGCGTCGTGAGTTCATCGAGGAGGAGGCGGAGCTGTCGGGGTCGGACGCGGAGAGTGACGAGGACCTGGACATAGCGGAGGAGGATGACGTGATGGAGATGGAGCTGGGAGACCTGGACGTCAAACTGTCGGAGGAGGAGCTCCGCAACCAAGTGGGACGCGTGCATCTGTGAGTATACAGCAGTCATAGAAACTAACGTTAAACTTACTCTCCTCGACTAGCGACGTTAAACTCCATATTCACTCACTAGCCCTGATAGTGATACAAATAACAAATATTATGAATTTCTACTAGCTCTTAGGATACCTTTAGCATTGGGAGAACTGTCCGGGGCTAGTGTTAATTTCGATCCCTGTTCACTGGAATGTTGTGACGCGCTTGCAGGAAGGAGACTATCGACGCGGACAAGCGCGACATTCTGCGTCTCCAGGAGATGTATCTGCCCGATGGAGACCTGTATTCCGACGGCGCCGGACGTAAGAGGAACTTCCGCTGGAAGAATATGGGTACGTCCGAGCTCAATAAACATTTGTAATAATCCCAGAGAGTCGTCAGTTGCAGTGGAAAGTGTACAACTGTATGATGAGATTGCATTGGAGATGAATGTTCTATATCAGATTGTGTGGCAGATGGCATCTGTTGTACGAGATTGTATGTTCTGCTATACAAGATTGTGTGCACTGCTATGCAAGATTGTTTGTATGGCAGATGGCTTCTGTTGTACAAGATAATTGTATGTTCTCCATATTCACTCACTCATTGTGTGTTCTATATCCAGTGTTCGAAATTACCGCTGGAAACCTACTGGCCCGAATAATAATACAAATAACAAATGTTTACAAAAAAAAACATAAATTTCTGCTGGCCCTTAGGATACCTTTAGCTTTGGGAGAAATGGCCGGGTCAGTGGGCCAGCAGTAATTTCGAACACTGTCTATATCAGACTGTGTGACAGATGGCTTCTGTTGTGCAAGATTGTGTGTTCTGCTATGGAAGATGGCTTCTGACTTGTGTTGTACGAGATTGTTTGTATGGCAGATGACGAGTCGCAGCAGGACATGTTCGGCGAGGGTTCGGACTGCGAGGGACAGGAGGAGGACACGGATGAGCTCAAGTGGAGGATGGAGCGCTTCCAGAGGGAGAAGTTCCTCCAGGAGGAGAGGGTACGCTTTCTCAATAATCATTAGGGGTGTAACGATGGATCGAACTATCGTTAGATCGCGATAGTGAGTGGCCTCGATAGCAATACATCAATAGTAATTATTTCCATCGATAGTACCATCAACTATTGATAGTTTCAATAGTGTACTATTTATAAACACTAAGACCAAATTAGTTGAAAACCCTTGAGCAGAGTGGGTATTTCATGAATGTCACAAAGTTTAATGAAAATGGGTTTCAGAGAAATGTTTGATGAGATATATAATTATTGAATGATTAAATTTGTTTTCAGGAGAAAGAAGAAAATGAAAATACCGGCAGCCAGTTCTATAATTTTGGGAAGAAATTTGCCCTCAAAATAATGGGTAATTCTATTCAATTTTCTCAAATATGTAAAACTATTACTGTAATAGCTTTCAAAGTGTTGTCATTTGGCCAACAATATTTCTATTAATATTTTTTTGATTAATTTTTGCATTGTCCATATTTCTATTATATTTTTATGATTCATTTTTGCACTGAGTCTGTGTTGTCCTATAAGCCTGGATACAGAACAACGACCAGTGTTGACAGTGTCAACTCATTTATCGATTGATATACCAGTTACTGTGTGTATATATGTGTAGGCTGCACATGCAGTCACTGGTGAACATGTTCAGGAGTACCATATTTTAACACAATATGGGACACGTCACTATGAATACCTCGTTTCTTTGTGTATATATGCATTTTCATTATTTTTATATTTATTTTTATTTTTTTGAAGATCCTTTTAAGAAAACTAGTGACAAAGATGGCAAGCAGCAACAAGACAAAAATAAAGAGTCGACCAAGCCCGTTTTAAAACAGATGGTAATTTAGAAATCTTTATTTTATTATAACACACTAAAGCACATACGTTCAGACATGAGAATTTTTCACAGATTTCCTATAATTTATTTTCATTTTAGATAACTTCTGTGACGCCGCATTATTTCCCCACACTTTATGTATACCACATTCAGTGTCTGCCAATACAAATTATTTTCCTCTAAAAATATAAATACAGTGCTCC
>JAVCKZ010115089.1:0-10048 GCA_034780755.1 Lepetodrilus elevatus | reverse complement strand
ATGCATGCAAGTCATGATATTAGTGAAAGATTCTAGAAAGTGACTTTAAACCCCAAATCAACCAACCAACAACCAATAGGAACCATTACATGATGCCTGTATTTTTATGATTGTGATGACTATTCATCTTCTTTACCAACTTATTTGAATACTATGTATATGCTTACATTAGTATAATGTTTTGGAAATGGCGACTCTTCATGATTAGGAGTGCCATGCCCTCAATCCCCCTCCCCATTTGCCCATCTGCTCTGACGCTTATAACCTTTGCATGTTGCTATATGAGGTGTTGAATATAATTGTGTGCTATATAAATGTGTATAATGTGTAAATATAATGTCGTCCACCTTTGAGAAGATTTCGAAAGCTAGATCTTTCCCCGAGCTTACGAATCGTGTTTATGTGAGTACGATTTCCTATTAATCTGTGATAGTTTGCGTGTTCAAATTCCAATTCAAAATCTGGGGGAAATGAACTCGTACTAACAAGAAATAAAAAAAATGGTAACCTCTGGAGTGCATGGGACTCGAACACACATTTTCAGGTTCGGTAATCTTGGTGTACACTGTGTAATATGCATAACGATTCTAGACCTGTAATCTAAGATGTTAATCTCATATAAGCCTGAATAAGCAATGCAATACGACATAGACTACTTAATACAGTTGTCCACAGAAGATGGTGATATGATAACTTTGGGTAACGCTCCGGAACGGTCTACGTGAATGTGGAGGGTAAAGTCTACATAACAAGCATATCCACACCCAACTCAATTTAGACGTATCAGATAAACTATTGGCATGACCTTGTTACGCTTATGCATTTATTGAATCACGTAAAATTCAGTTCCACTTCATTAAAGAAAAAACCTGTTAGGGATCAGTGTGACATGTATTTATGTTGTAAGATCTCAGAGATATTTCGCTTGTGTGTCGTTTCATAATCTGTCACAATGAATCAATGTGAATACCTTCTTTATTCATATCCTCTGAACATAAGATTCTATACTTATATGTATTTCTGGACTATTTATTCCGACTTTAGTAAAGGTCAAAGTACATATATGCCATGGCTGATCGTATCAATGATAACATGTCTATGTCTCAGACTTTGACATTCCCTACATGTGCAGACTCTTCATGATCTAGCACCAGACTACCTATCTGAACTTGTGTAGGTCTACTAACCTTGCTTGAGTCTCAAGTCATGCGATGCCCCCAGGATTCAACATGTACTGTAAAGACAGGAAGACATTACGACCAATCAAATTCGACGACATTTTATTATTATTGTGCAATATGCCTTTAAGTTTGAGCATGTTTGCTAACATGTAATATACTAGTAGTGTATATTATATGACGTTTTACGTATGTTATATTTTACGAGTACTTCAATGCTAATTTGTGATAGTTTACGAGTGCTTCAATGCCCATATGTATCACTCCTAAACTCAATCTGTCTCAATGTATGAAAGTAAACCAATATCATAGAACGAAACTTTACTTGCATATAGCCAATGAAACCAGTCTCTATTAAATGAGGCAAACGCAATCATGTCATCAATCTACAATGTTAGAGTAATACATGTTAGCCGAGTTGAGAGTAAAATCTCCGTAGGAATTTTGAGTCGATAGTTTATTTGACACCATCTATGTGAAATGCAACACACTTATGATTATGTTTCACTATCCTCAAAATTGGACATAACATTGGTAGTCTCAGAATAAATTGTTATAAACTGAAATATAGTATTGGCCTGATGAGGCAGAAGCTGAAAGCGCTAGCCAGTTGAATCAGTTTCAACCCCAGTTTATTTTTTATTTAAATATTACCTGAGGACTATTATTTGAACTTTATATAACTTACATTTATCGGTATTATTATATGAAATGAGCCACTGAAATTATGTACCCTATTGTTCTATGGAAATGTCGTCGCCTATGGGTGAGATATTCCCGCCGCGACGTTAAACATTAATTCAATCAATCAAAAAATCTATGGAAATATAGGTGGATGTTTTGAATAGGAGTATTTGGATGAGAACCAGGTTTGACACAGACCACAGATACTATATATTTCAAATTATTCTATACCAATCTAATCTTCCCCGTGACTCATTCTTACAGTATGTACAGACCGCTCCAATCTTCTCTCCATGCCTTCCTCGACGTACGTATCAACGTACACATTTAATTTACGCAGACGCGTATAGAGCAAACTCGTGTCGCACGCTTCCGCGGAATGTTGGACGCCAAGATCTCCCCGATACATCGCGTCTCGATGGTATCGGGGAGGATCGTCGACTTGCCCCCGTTATGGTAACCACAAACACCCCACCTCCCCCCATACATTTTATTTATCGGACCCCCGTGTCTTGCTAAGCAATGATTTCAATAGCACTGGCAATACATTTACAGAAATAACGGGATCCATTAACTGCGTAGTTATTTTCAGAAACATATAATTTAAGTCTCATACTATTTTTTCTCCAAGCTGTTTATAATTGAATACATCGCTGTTTATGTTTAGGTTATAATTGTTATTCATATAGCTGCCTAAGAATGAGACTATTAGTACTAGAATATGATACCCCTGTATGCACAGGTATATGAATGAAGTATGTATACAGTATATATAATGATACCCGTACTCACGAGGTAATGCTTGGAAGACTCGATCCAATTGAGTTTTGTCATGCAATGGCTCATGGTCTTTCAACGCCGTCAGACATGTTACGTAACACGTAAGAGTGTATAGGAACAATCACTGGATTAGGCCAAATGGGACTGACAAGTACGTTATATTAGAACAACAATGAGGCTAAATGCGGTACAATGAACCAGGGCTGACACTCGAAACCGTTGACTGACAGTAATAAGGGTTTTATAATTATTTAATGATGTGGAGATAAATAATATATTTTAAATGGATTGATTGTCATTTGGATTATTTGTTAGTTTATGCATGTATAATCCAAAAATCAGCTGCTTCTACCGATTTAAGACATACCATTATTAGTACTATCGAAATGCATATCAATTTAAGGAATTCTCCACTATATAACATCGTCAATTACTTAGAACTTACCACATCTTCCAATTATATACATAAACCTCAAATTACACAGGCTAAAGTAATATTTAGACAAAGTTCAACAATGAAATTAGGTAATGCAATTCATTCATATCTGGAATTATGTGGTATGTGTACTGACATATACTATACAAATACCATATCAACAATGTCTTTCGACTCGCGATTTCCATTACCACAGGTCATGGGTATGGTATAACCACGTTGATATACAATCATGCATTTCGGAGAGCGCCTTAACGTCAGAAATACTCCATATAATATAGTGTGTCTATATGGCTTATAGCATTGTTCGTGCTATGGAGGTACAGCTGGAGGTATGTAACTATATATAAGCTAAGAGACAGCTTATTGATATTAGTATGTTTTCTTGAGGTTCGTTCCTCTGTGCACGGGATGGGACAAGAACACTTGCTTAATGAGTTGTTAAGGAATCGTTGGTCGTAGCACAAACGAGTTGGTACATGGCGTAGACTGTTGAATCTGTTCTGGTTCCCAGTGTCGATGTCGCATAGTTTCATTGAGAAGCCTAAATTGTGCTTTGGTACACTGGTAAGTATGAAATAGGCCTACCATGAATTGTTGTGTGTTTAACAGTGTGTATGTTAAAATATTGACAAACATGGTTGGAGGATCAATAGAATGGACATACGTGAGGGAAAGGGGTGTACCATCAAAAACGGTATATGTGACGGTATGATGTGTTTTTGAAAAAACATAGTTTTATTTGCGTGTACATATGCGGATTATGTCAACGCAGGCACGTGCATGTATGTGAAACGTTACGTATATCAAATTACCATCATATTAAAAACAACACAACGCCGTTATGTTCTTGTCTAAAAATACGAGAAGGACCTGTAAACTTTTCAATTTTAGAATACATTTGTGCCTTTATGTATACTATATACATGTACGTTTAAATGCCCAATTTTGAATGAAAATATATAATATTATCGATACATAAATTGCAATTAATTAAGTAATCTGCTGTATGTTGACAGCATAACTTTCAACTAGTTTTCAGTACCAATTACTAATATATAAAATAAAATACTGCTATAATTACATCTTTCATAACTTTATGGATACATTACTGAGCTTCACTCCAGAAAAACAACAATCTGAAGCCAGATATTCTAACGTTAAGATAAATCGTATTATATGTGCCGTCTTTGATAGCGCCGTAATCCGCACAGTCAATATTTACTAAATATTAAGTCAAATCACAGTTCAACAGTCATTCAGTCGTGTCTGTTGGTGCATGCTAGTGTTAACCAGAAGTTGAGCCCCGTGATATAAGAACTGCCCAGTACGTAACTGGATTTACGTGTAACGTGTAAAGTATGCCCTCCCATGTTCGGAAAGTAAACTGAAATACAAAAGAAAGTAAACACCCTGTTATTTGAAAGATAAACAACAAACGAATCAATATGTTTAGGTTTTTCATTGGGAATATTAATTAGCGGTTTCCTGCAAAGTTTCGTGTGGAAATTGACGCCAGTGTTAACATTTCCAAACAAAAGATACCCAGACACGCATAATTGTTGGGTGAGATACCCAGACACACATAATTGTTGGGTGAGATACCCAGACACACATAATTATGGGGTACTAATAAAATTAAATTTCACATCCGGCGATCTCCTGCGACGGGACCGAAAGTTTATGACATGAACTAATTCTACCGTCAGTAACGTGTATGTCCTTTATGCTTCTGCGCGTCTTCTAGATAGTGAAAAATATCTGAGTCTACGGATGACGCTATCCTGGATCTGCCTCCACTCACCACGTAGGGTTTCTTTAACCCTCTCCCTGCTGAAGACGAGTTAGCTTGCCCGATCACATGCAGAAATAGAACACTTTGGTTTTATTCAGCAGAGAGAAGGTACATTGTGGCCAATCGCTAACCTGTACATCTGTATAACACATCAGAACAAAAGTATATGAATCTGATTTTGTCGCAGAAAATCACTCGTTGTCAGTATTGCGACATTGCCAACGTCGAATAGAAATGGCCCATTATATTATGTACGTCGGTTCTGTCTGCATTGACAGTTTAAGGACAGCCAACCAACAGGCCAATACACTGTATACCGATTCCCACAGTACGTAGATGCCCGCTTATAGTGTGACACCGTGATGTATTGCTGTCAATGGCGATGACGTCATCGTCGTAAACATAATATTACGTAGTTACAGTACTCTGATGTACTGGTTTCCTGTGGCAGAGTCGCTTCTTTGACATCTGACCCTCTGCTCAATTTGATTTACCTGCTCTAAAAGTCTAATAACGGTTTGATTTGTGCTTCCAAAAGTTCTTGCTGTGTTATTGTTCGTTTTCCAGAAACACGTCGAACCTGCGAACCGGTCTCGCTTTACAGCTGATAATCTTGCCATTGTGTTCTTTTGACAAGGTGTACTGCTGCTAGATACAAACGTTTGCTTGTTATACCGTTATTTTCCGATTGGCATTACATTTTATGCAATGAAAACAATGATGATTTTCGAAAATATACCGAACCTGGATCAAATATTTCTTTGTTGCTTGTATGCATTTGGGAGATACTATATCAAACATACCACTGAAATCTAGGTGTTTTATTAAATATTTTCAAAATAACTCCTGTGCACCTGAGTTTTACAATGCAATAATGGAATAAGTATGTACAGTGCTATATGTATATGTCTTATCAGAAACCTTGAGGTAATTCTGTCTCGTCCTGGAAACTAAAGAGGTCAGAGGTCAGAGGATATCAACATAGTGGTAATGTTGTTGGTGATGATTTCTTCGCGTTATAAATGCCCATGGATTTATAAATCTGGAGATAATTCAATACAAACGTCCGTTTTCCATTCTATGTGACAATTATGTTTTCAATGTTTGTTCTCGTTTATGAAGTATAATTGAAACCCATTTACAGCCAATGTGTGAAACACACGTGATACAATACACATGGTACTGTAAGTATAAGTTAAACTTATACAGGCATAGTGTGATACACACGTGATACTATATATCCATATATGGTACCGGTTGGCAACTTCGCGATGTTAGCTGTGATAGGTATGTCACCGTTTACAGAGGTTGATTGGTTTCTGTTTAAGACCTTGTCAGGGGGAAAAACCGAGGATTTCAGAAATGATCTCCCACGGCTATAACAGCGACATGTCTCACGGGTACCCTAAGGTACCGTCAACGATCTTGGCAGAGTAAACAACCGACAGGATTTTAGAAATTATCTCCCACGGCTAAGGTCTCGAAATGCCTCACGGGTACCATATAACAGCGGAATAGTATCCTGTGTCTTGTACGCGACCGTCCGTGTTATAAGTAGCTACTGTTATGTTTCTCCGTACAGGAAACCAAGGGACCACCTAATTCGGTCACGCAGGTACATGTGTACTCGATACCGTCCAGAATCGGCTCCACTATCTGATCTCCAGTCATTTCAATTTAATACGAAACGTGATCCAACTGCAGGTTCATGACTAACAAAACTAAAATTCAATATGTTCCATTCTATTTCAGTTAACATATCTATGAGCCTTGCGTTCTGAATTCATTATTTCCTCTTTGTTGGCTTTAATTTGATTTCTGCGCGATTGTACACGTGGTCGTTATTATGTATTTTGAATGTTGTCTTCATTGTATAGATACAAACTAAATCCCAGGATTAACTATGTTGAGATAGGGAACTGTTTATTACAGATGGGCAGTTTCGGTAGTCCGTTTCCCTAGCAGTTAATCGATTGTGTATATGTATCTCTATCGCAAATTTAATCAGATTCCTCGGAGACATGTTGTGTTCTTCACTAGACGAATTGGTGTTCGTGTAATAGTGTTTGTACGACGTCGCTCTTTGCTCTAAGAAACACCATTAGCGACTGACCTGATCTGCTATCACCAACAGATGCATTCGTATTGAGGATCGTAAATCAACTATTAAATAAGTCATGACTATTTGATTAAGATAACATTTTTAGTAGCAGTTATCACACGTGAATTAGTGTATGGAAGCGTTTGACACCTGAAGTGTGCCTTACGAAGGCAAAGCTCATTACGGCAGGTAGGCATAGTTCATTTTGTAAATCGAGCATAAGCTGAATAACTGTTAGTAGTGTTTAGAGTGAATTAATATGCTTTGTTGGAAACCATTATGAACATGAACAGTACGTCAGAAAATTAAAACGGACCAATTTAATTTATTTTCTTTTTTTCTATGAAACCCAAACCATTGTCAAGAGCGCACAGGTATATTAGGCTATACATTCTGGAAAATATCATGTAGCTTTGTCAAACAATGAAAATAAACCAATTTTAAATGCATGTATCTTTATGACACAAAGGTGAGTCTTTGTATACATAGTTCTATTGGAAATGTCTCGGGGTCCTGGTATATTCTCACCAAAGGTTTGTGAATTGTGAAGGGAAAAAAAAGTCATATACACGTCACGATATACTGTTCACTTTGTCAGATGTATTGTTTATGCTGACATGGGCTGATACGTCTCTGTGTGAGACTGCATTGCGATATGAACTTGTTTTGCGCCGTCGATACTGTATTTATGAACCTGATCGCTTGTTTTTCCTTGTGTATTCTCTCCCGGGTATAGACTCGCTAGATGGGAGATATAATGGGCGTTAAGCGTGGATCATTAATTTCGATAAGCTCATAACCTCAGTCCCGCTTTTGCTTATGTACCGTGAACGTCCGTCCTGAATGGAAAACGGGCGTGAGTTTACCCTACTAGTGACCAATAATGCGCTTAATTACTTTTTCGGGTTGTTAGCTTACTGGACAGTATCGGAAGTATTGTTTGGACGATCTCTAAGATCAAGTTTGGTGAGAATAGGAGCACGATATTATTTTTTACGATACATGTAAATACATGTGAACATGCACGAGATCTACTTCACATCTTTATATACGATGTATTTATATGATTATTTCTCATCTGCAGATCAGACAAAACAACCAGGGCCAGATTGAACGAAGTCAACCCATGTCTTCCTAAAGCACCACCATCGACAATCTCGGATAGGTCACTTCCGGTTGAGAGGAGAAGAGTGTGTAACAGCGTGGTATCCAGTCTCTCGGACTCGTGTACAGGCAACAGACACGAAGAAAGACTGTGCTCTTCGTCGTTGACATTCCGAAGAGAAAACACATTGGTGTTGACGACTAACTTAGGATACAAGAGGAGTCACACGGTGTATTGGGAAAGTGGTTCCTCCAGGAATGATTGGAACCCACATCACTGCACTAATATGCCTCGGAAGCCGGAGAGAATCATCGTGCCTTCTAAACATGGATACCACCCAAGGAGTCGATCGCCGACTTTCAAGCGCCTTATTCAAGCCTCGGACAAGCTCGTGAGTCTTCTGAGCAGGTTTTCGGCATCTACGCTGCAACAGGCGGCGGAACCAGACGTGAGTGACGTCAGTTGCAACTATTCAACAGACGACACAGATCAACAGTCTGTTGATTTAATCGATTTGTACGGTGTGAGTTTCAAACATTCTACGACGGCGGGTCGAGATGACTTTGATATGAAGCTCCGAGTAGAGGACTTGACGTCTGGTATCAAAACGAAATATCACGTGACCCCGAGAACTAACGGGATCGTATTGCCAAGTGATATTCACGTTGATTACCAGCCTGGAAACGGGCACGCGACTCAGATACATTTATTCCTGCCAAATATTCTACCGAGTCCAGGTGAGCTTCATTTGGATCCGATTTCACCGGAACCGGAAGTGGTGTCGGGTGAAGTGGTGGAAGATAGTGCTTCTGACTCTATCAGCTCCTTGCCGTCGTTGCAGGCAAGGTCCAATGCTTCCAGCACGTCAAAAACAATCATTAAAGGCAGTATAAAAAAGCGACGTGTGAATAATAAACGTCCGTCGGTGCCTTCCAAACCAGCAAGCAAAGACAAACAAAAGAGGGGGCACAACTCTGGCTATTGTGAACCGTTTATTCGCGGGGAGAGTCTTAAAGAGAGTGTTGATGACTTCCCAACCTTGGTGTCATTGAATGCTAGCTGATGCACTCTATTTCAGGGTCCGTACTCTTCGTAATGTGATAGGACATTGTCTTCCAACTCACGGCTCAGGAACTGTGTTGACGTGTGACCAAGGAACAATACAAACATGCAATTTAATACCTCGTCGTCGCCGCCTATGAATGAACTATTCCCGCTGCGACCTAACACATTAATTAATTCAATATACTGGTATCTTCTTTTTTACGTTAGTGGCTTACGTGCATTAAAGAACATATGCAGTATCTGAATAAGGATGTCATGTTGCGTTTCCTGGCGATGATTTAATGCTATTTTTGTGAGGGAAATGATTTGGCAAGGTAATAGTTCACTTGCAGTATATAATAGATATTGGATTGCATATTAGCACCTAGTGCAAAGTGTCAAGTAAAATGAACAACATTAATATTAAATTGCCATTCAATGTGTACTATGTTGTCTACATGTATTGTGTTGTGAATGTATACATACATTAATCACTGTCATTTTTGCAATTTTCTACTGAATACATGTGGGATAACATGCTATAAACATGTCTGACCATAATTGCTTTTCTGTTTATGCACACTATTTAGATTACTTCTAAAGATGAACAGCTTTGAAAACGTCGTCGATGTCACTATCGATCGTGGTTGTGAAATTCGGAAATAATATAATTTATCATATATTATATTAATGCATACACAGAACGTTAGATCGACAAATGCGGGACTGTAAGCTTTACCGAACCTTTTTGAGTACGATTCCATGCTCAACTCAACGTTTTGTTAACAACTCCTCATAACAGATTAACTTAATCATGAAATCTTACTCAAAAGGTTTCGTAATATCGGAGCCTGGCCCCGAGATTACGAAACTTTCTGAGCACAAAAACGTACTCAGACTATGACGTCACATGACGTTTTATGAA
>JAVCKZ010115078.1:0-10048 GCA_034780755.1 Lepetodrilus elevatus | reverse complement strand
CGAATCCCGGCAATCGAATTTGTCTTTACAGACTTTGAATATTTTGAAATAATGTTTGAAACAAACAGCAAACACACGTTCATGCGCTATTACATTTGCCCCCGTTAATAACGCATGGGTCAATGTTAGTAACGCACGGGTCAATGTTAGTAACGCACGGGCCAATGTTAGTAACGCACTCCTGACAGTGTATTACGAGAAAAGAAGAGACACATGTATAATAGTTGGAGTGTACACCCTGGAGGGGTATATTACAAGATATCCATGGTAGTAACACACGGGATACTATGCTATTCTGTCGTAGTATGGTGCCACATAGCAGAGTGGTGTAGGGTACCCCGTGAGTTTACACACAATCCATATCAACAACACGCAATTGTGTTGAAACTATGCGTGAATGACTAGTATATTCAAAGAAAGAATAGAAACGATGACGTAATGCTGTCAGTCGAGTCAGCCACGCCAACCTGTCCATGTTGTATTTGAAGCGTGATCTATTTAATAATTGACAACTATAGTATACGTATATTATAAGGTTACCAATTCGTTTCAGGTCATCCTATTGACTACTGTAATGTGCATAGTAGCTCGAGATTCCTCTAGCCTTCCTACTGACCATGATATTTGAAATTGGCCATATCAATATACATGTATATTAATTTCAAATATCATGGTCAGTGGGAAGGCTAGAGGAAGACTCATGCCCATAGTGCAAGTCTCTTAGTCTTATGGTCATGGAAGGCTTAGAGGAATCTCGAGAGTGTACGTAGACAAGCATGAGTGTACGTAGACAAGCATGAACAGCAAGCAAAACCGTTGTATAACACAAACAGCTTCTAATACCATGTTCAAAATAGATAGCTTCATACATACGTTTTATATTAATATTTTAAGAAAACACAATCTTTCTTCGTATACAATCCTATATAAATGTCTCTGCACGCAAGAGGCAAGCGATTTATCGCCGCGACAATCATGATCAGTGGCGACAACAAAATATTTTATCGAAATCTGTCGTTGCGAATTTCGCTATTGGTTTGCAAGCATATACAGTATAGATAAATGATAAGGTTCTATCTAAGAATACTAAATCGCCGATTTTGTCTCCGCGAAATATTGGTGTGAAAGGACCTTTATGCCTTTAACGTCACAAACTCTTATGTGCGGTCATTACCATGCCATTGTTCAAAAGGATACATGTTATTGGATTTGATGTTTACACACATATACTTCAAAGCAGTACAATCCACACATTTCCCTCTATAAAATACCGTTTACCCGACATCGGGCACTGAACAGGCTATATTACAGCGGGGTAAATATCAACACAGTCAGAGATATAAAGCGTATCAGCAAGTCCTAGTCATATATATCTATCAGTCATTGATGTCCACTTGCCCGTCCATCAGATGCCGGTCTAGTGATCTTAGGCCACCAGACAAGGTGTGTTGACGAGTCTACAGTGTTATCGTCTCACTGTTTATTTCCCATATCAATCAAACTTTGTCACCTGTATTATCTTTATCTGCGACTGGCGCACCGCAATACAGTTCACCTGGCCAGTACGTCCCAGGTATGACCGCACATTGTGGTGAGCGTAATGACCGCACATTGTGGTGAGCGTAATGACCGCACATTGTGGTGAGCGTAATGACCGCACGTTGTGGTGAGCGTAATGACCGCACATTGTGGTGAACGTACTGACCACCAATGGCTTGTGGGTCCCAGGTATGACCGCACATTGTGGTAAGCGTAATGACAGCACCGTAATTACCGCACATTGTTGGTGTAATATGACCGCACGTTGTGGTGAGTCTAAAGGTAGATTCACACTATGTACAGCGTTTGGGCAAGCGTAAGCCAGCGTTTGGAAAATCAGACAAGTTAGTCCAAACGTCGGCGAAATTACGTTCGGCACATTTTCAGCATGTTGAACATTTTCAGCAAATACCACATTTACCAGCGTTCGCCAACGAATACCAACTTTTGCTAGCAGAACCCGACTTTGCCCAAACGTCGGTAAACGCTGGCCCAAACGCTGTGGGTGGCCGAGGAGGTGTTTCTTGACCAACGGTTGTAGATTCTGACGTTTCTGACGCGATAGTTGATATGATGTTCTGTCTGTACTATGGCAATGCAGGTATCACCTATGGTACCGTCAGTACTGGTCAGCCGGTGCTCGCAGATTTACTGCAACATTCAGTGCTACAGATGTTGCGGGTTTCCTCCTGGCCTAAAGTTACTGACAAACCGTGATATTATTGAGATAATATTGAAAGCGGCTCTGAACCCCATTTAAAAAAAAGATTTAAATTTTTAAAATTGTTTTAGCTCTTCATGCTGATGGAAACCGGAGAAGCCCTAAATGAAAGAGCAGTGCCTGTATCTAATCAAGCAGATAGAGGGTTAATACTACTTACACGAATACTACTACTTTCAAGACCTGGCCCCGAGATTACGAAACTTTCGGAGCACAAAAACATACTCAGACTATGAGTTGAGCACAGAAACGTACTCAGAAAAGTTTCGTAATCTCGGGGCCTGATAAGTGAAATAATCTTGCAAGCGGATGTAAACCCAGTTTTTCAAAAATAAATCAATAAATAAAAATAATACTCCGGTTAAACAATGTTTCGCACATTTAAAACACCACTTATTATATTACAATCATTGGGAATTCGTTTCTATTGTATTTCTATGTGATGTATAGGCCTCAATGAAAGAACGTGATCAGTTGGGCAAGATTTGGCTGCGATTCATAATTAGAGGGCATTCCATTTATACATGTTATAGCATTGAATATCGCTGTACACGTAAGTGCACCTATACATGTATATAGTCACGCAGGTCGGGGTTGCAGCATTAGCCAGAGCACTGATATATCCCGCTATGCATGCATATTAGCACATCGAGGGCAGCAGTGGCATGTCCGCATAAGCAATCATGCCAAGCCATAATTCACGATATGGATCTAGGTTTAATTCCGGATACAGGTTCAGCGACCTCATGAAGTGTTTGAGAAGAAAACAAGACAAATATCGGATTATATTCCCGGAGTACTAG
The DNA here is from genome assembly GCA_034780755.1 of Lepetodrilus elevatus. NCBI lineage: Eukaryota > Metazoa > Mollusca > Gastropoda > Lepetellida > Lepetodrilidae > Lepetodrilus > Lepetodrilus elevatus. The sequence goes on along the minus strand of JAVCKZ010115078.1, from coordinate 6,985 downwards.
TAATCTTTTACATATTTAGCACAGCCTACTATTAAAAAAGAATGGTATGCACGCACGCAGACACGCACGTAAACAAAACAAAGACACACACACACACACACACACACACACACACACACACACACACACACACACACACACACGAGCACACCTACACACACATGCACGCAAACACATACGTACACGGTCGTATACCCTTTCTGATCGCGGAACGATAGCCTTACTCTACGCTTAGCAGGAGGCTGCGGGACATACATTGTAAGATAGCACAAACGCCCTTGGTCGTATACCCCTGTACATTCCCGCCTTCCGCCCCACCCGGAGGTTAATCCCCGACCGCATTTTTATTCCAAAGCAGCGGCCGTATATACCATTTTCTAGCATATGAAGCACCAAGATAAATGACCATCGTATAATATCACAGCTATCTGAAATTCGTTCTATTAGATCTTTTATCAGTGCCATAGAGATAGGATTGTAGGAATATTAACACCACAGTTGGTTGGCTGTCAGAGGTGTAAGCTGTGAACTACGTGAACCAGGCGGGTTTCGATCGTGTACGAAGCCCTAATGGAACAGAACAGGGTCTCCTAGGTTAAGCCGTGATAGCTTCTCAATAGAAAGATATAGTCTTTATAAACTTGTTCCTATCACACTCTGTTGACACTTTGACACATAGGATGAAAAACAAGACCGAGATTGCAAGTACATGTATACATATCTACCGTAAAACACTTCAAAATACGTACATACTTAAAGCTATTACGTCGAGATCGTCATCGGTCAGTTTATTCCGACAAAAGGAATCACGTGTTTCGGTATTTCTTTGTTATATTGGGGTTTAGAGCCGCAACTATTCTATCACTTATACCACGGCTTGTCAGTTCAAGATACGAGGAAACATGCAACATCCGTAGCACTGAATGTTGCAGTAAACCTGTAAGCACCGGCTGATACTGACCGTGATTCGGTATTACAAAACAGGGGGGGCCTATTCCCAAAACATTCTTACGTATACGGTCTTCTTACGGTTCTTGACGGGGACGAAACTGATGTCAAGGTGACTGGCATTATGGGGTCTCATTACTATTAGCACTAAGATTTAGAGCAGTAGGCATAAGGCCCTACCGATCATTCCGTGGTATCGTCTAAAAATATGGCATTGTACAAGGATAGCTGCGTTGGCCCAACAGGAAGTGGCAAAAGGGTTATCTTTTCCGAATAGTCTGCCTCAATATATTCCGGGATCACTATGACCGTCAAATTAGACGGAGGCCAACCATTGGATCAAAGAAACAACCCAAGGGTTCCAGGAAACACCGCAAACAAAATATAATGTCGTTTGGTCTGTAATGAACAATACCAATTAACAATAGCGACGCTTTGATGCCAGATGTGTTTTAATACCCTACACCAGATTATACTGTACTATAGTTTATGTTTCAATGTTGTCAATTTGTATAATTATGGTTAATTCACGCACCAGGGGGATTATTCTCGAAACGTTCTTAACTTCTTACGATCGTAAGACAATCTTAGCGATTCTTATAGTATGGCTACGAACTGTTCTTAGGCTAAGAAGTTCGTAAGTACGTTTCGAGAATAAGCCTCTAGATATTTGTTACGAATCCCCAAAGATTATAATTTTTGGTATTCGGGAATTTATATGCATGTATTCCACAGACTATGTGTTTAATTTACATAATAAACTTTATTTTAATATCATTGATCTTTACGTTTTGATAATTCTGTCAGCTGATATCTAGTACGCATACTTTATTTTGCCCGCTACATGTAAACTAGTATATCTAATACGTATACACTATAGGAGAATGTTTACAGCATACCGGTTGACGGCAAAATACTTATTTGACAGATTTGACATCTCTGATACTGGAATCAATCTGACTAGAGATAACGAGCGTCTGTTGACATGTGAATGAACACTCACATTTAGCTCAGATAATGAATTCATTGTATACAATGTGGTAGGTTTAATACACTCTCGTGTTAATGTCATATTTGACCTACAGTATCGCGAGTTTAGCCCTCGCTTGCATGTCACTCGCACATGCAACGGGTATACATATATCGTTATAATTATGTACACCCCCCTCAAGTGAGAATCTGCTATTTAAAGGCATACAATGATAGATAGTTATGCTCGTTTTGGACTAGATCGTATCTACAACTGCAAAGTACATTCAGCTGATATACATAAAATCATATTTGTACTTCCAAAAATCTTTTCAGTTCTGTATCGTAGACACAATTCCACTGCAACCCTCCAGAATGGAGATATAAAACTTAGTATTACGCTCCATTACTTTGAATTGATCATCTTTAGTGTAATGTTTTCGACTTTTCAAAGAACCATCATTTCTGATTCTATTCCCCCCATGTAATAATTCGAAGTAGTATAACCGTGTGTATGTGTGTGTGTGTTGTGTGTCACTGTGTGTGTCACTGTGTGTGTGTCACTGTGTATGTGTCACTGTATGTGTGTCACTGTGTATATCACTGTGTATATCACTGTGTGTCACTGTGTGTGTCATTGTGTGTGTCACTTTGTGTGTCACTGTGTGTGTCACTGTGTGTGTGTCACTGTGTATGTGTCACTGTCTGTGTGTCACTGTGTATATCACTGTGTGTCACTATGTGTGTCATTATGTGTGTCACTATGTGTGTCACTGTATGTGTGTCACTGTGTGTGTAACTGTGTGTGTAACTGTGTGTCACTGTGTGTGTCGCTGTGTGTGTCACTGTATGTGTCACGGTGTGTGTCACTGTGTATGTCACTGTGTATGTCACTGTGTATGTGTCACTGTCTGTGTCACTGGGTGTGTGTGTGTGTGTGTGTCACTGTGTGTGTGTTTCTCTATACAGAAGGGCTTGCGGTGCACTACAGAAGGTATAAGATGGCATTAACTGACATTCACTGCTTGAGTACGCCCGTACACCTTTCTGAACTGATCATTCTCGCCTGCTGGACCTAAACAATATGGACATAAGCCAGTTAATTATTTGAGATTACGGACATACCACTGCTACTTGGTCAGGTGTGCTTCACTGACACGCGAATCTCTGGTCATCCAGGACAAGGCAAGGGGGAGACACGTTCAATACGTGTTCAATATCGAAAGCGCAGCCGGAAGTCAGCAATCATTTATCTCATTCATGCAAGATGACCGAACCTCCGATTAAGTACTATGAACAGATACTTTTTTGCGGGGATGACTTCGCTTTTGACAAAAGTGCTATTCGTTTTGCCACAAATCGGTAGCCGCTTGACCCCGTTAACCCTGCAAACGCGTTCGATTTGCCCAATTTCTTACCCAACAAGCCGCGTGTTAGCCGGTATTTCGATAGCGGCAAAGCGAGCGCTTGTCGGCAGCTGAGAATATGGGATTACGGGGTAAATCGAGCACGTTTGCGGGGTTACCGGGGTCAATCTGCTGCAAAACGAACAGCCCTATAGAGTTACATTTTACAATCCTATATGTCGTAACTAAAACAGTTTCACGAAAATCTATTAAAATGTGTCCAAATATAGTTCCTTAGAAATATTGTTTTAGTAAAACTGTTATAATTATAATTTTGTATTGCACAGCAATAGAAAGCATATAGTTTGTCTGGTGTTATGATACTCGAGTTGATGCTAAGTGTGTTTAAATAAACATTTGGCTATGTAAAACGTTACACAACAAAATACATTATAAAGGCCTCTGACGTTTGGCTTTTTAATTTAAAAATGACTATTATTATTATTCATTCCTCGATCAAACATCTTATGAATAACAAATAACCGTATAGTGTCAGTAATATACCAACGCAGAGCGTATATTAAAGATAGTATACGATATTAACTGGACAACTCAATCTCCAAAAGAAAACAATTCATATCGTTCACGAACAATTAGTCAATAACTATCCGCACATTCTAGTGTTTTGACGTCGACTATGACACATGACAAGTCCATACAAATAAGTAATACTATTTTAATTATTGCTGTACACCTGCCATGAAGATTTTGTATCATAATTAGTACTTACCATCTGATATCATTGAACATACTTTTCAGATTTGTATTGGTGATATAAGTTACCATCAAATAGAGAGCTATTTATCACGAAGTCAGTAAATCTCAGCATTCAAGACGAGTTCCCACGAACAGTTTGCCACTGACTTTGGCGATCTTTCGTGATCATAAATATAAGTATGTTTATAATCGGTTATAAGTTTCTATATGCTTTACACTGCGACGTGTTACTGCATAATTAACTTGTGGTCAGAAAATAAACGCTTCGTGTTATTAACGAGCTGTCAAAATGTTTGACGAGAAAAAATGAAACACGAGTCAAGAGGGGATTTGAAATTCGCGTGTCAATATTGCAACTTACTGGCGCGAATAATAAGGAGTACTTGACATCGAGTTGGAGCCCATCCACAAAGCGATCATAAATTAACTAACACGTAATTTCATAAATAATAATACACATATTTCTCACCATATTAAAAATAAAAACGTGTGTTGCCCCTCAATGCTTACGGACATTGTTTTATGTAATTGTATTTAATAGCACCTATACGAATCTTTCGCATTCACTGAAATCACGTCTTTTGTACTACAAAAAAGAATATTGGGGTTCTTTGTAGAACGTTACCAACTAAACTTGTTTTAGACCGATAATATACTCTGTGTAGATCCTCTTACTAAATGCAGTTCATATATCGTGTTGGCGTTATAATGTTAATATTGCCAAAGGAGTTTGAAAAACAACTTTGAGTTGCTTTGTTCCAAAGACAAAGAGGTGTCTGTTATTGTTTGTGAACCATAAGTACCAGGATATAGAGAGGAATTGTGATACTACCTGTCGTGTCACTAGAGGAGGGGAGGAGGAAGAGGAAGAGGAGGAGGTGGTGGTGGTGGATGAGGTGGTGGTGGAAGAGGAGGAGGAAGAGTGTTGGTGGAGGAGGAGGAGGTGTTGGTGGGGGAGGTGGAGGAGGAGGAAGATGAGGAGGAGGTGGAGGAGGTGGTGGAAGAGGAGGAGGCAGATGAGGAGGAGGTGTTGGTGGAGAAGGTGGAGAAGGAGGAGGAGGAAGAGGTGTTGGTGGAGGTGGTGTTGGTGGAGGTGGAGGTGGAGGAGGAGGTGGTGGAAGAGGAGGTAGAGGAGGAGGAGGAGGTGTTGGTGGAGGAGGAGGAGGAGGAGTAGGAGGAGGTGGAGGAGGAGGCAGGGCATGCTATAACACAATAGATAAAAGAATGAACATATACTTCTATAATTGTCTTGTTGTCGACCTCTTATAATCAACAAATAGTAGCATAAAAGTATTCTGACCCATTTTTAAAACCCATGATCTCGCATCAGCATGCGAATTAATATTTCGAAGATAGACCAAATGGTAAAATAATCGGCCACGAAGTGAAAATGTACAGCTTCTCTATATTGTACATTATCTACGGGATTCTTATTTCTGAATGCAGTATTCCTTGAGAACTGGGACGTGGTGTGTGCGTGCGTTTGTGTGCGCGTTTGTGTGCGCGTTTGTGTGCGTGCGCGCGTATGTGCGTGCGTGTGTGTGTGTGTGTGTGCATGTGTGTATGTATGTGTGTGTGTGTGTATGTGTGTGTGTGTACTTTTGAAATACCATCATATTTTTAATACTAATACGTATACACAATCTCCTTGAACTTCAAGCCAAAGTGTACCATGGAGGAACACATGATTCAGACAACTCAGCTATATCACTTGTATTAGTCAGATATAGGCCTACACAACACGTGTACATGTATTTCTCAACGTACTCACAGTATTGAATGACATGTCCTCAGATTTCAATAGATTTGCATATAACGTGCTTGCTCTTACTGTGAACATGTAGCACGAATTTGTTGCACGCACATATGCAAAAACAGTGAATCGTTCGCGATTATTAAAAACTCTCTAAATTTGGATGTTTTAAATTGTATTTTACTTAGGTTATTTATAATCTTAACATTTTAGTCTATTATTTCGTTAACATTCTCAATGACAATGTATTTGAGTAATAGACGTAGACATGCTACAACATGGTATAAATGTGCAAATGTACATGCAACTCATCCTTAAATGTATGTACTCGACCTAATATAACGACCCAATATATCTCAGTTTCAGAATGTTTACAAGAAAAATATGCAATGTAAAAATAAATGTTTTATTGCTGCAATGCATATACAAAAAAAATACTATCTATGTTATTAACTAATTATAAAGCTAATTGAACAGATAACCCAAATAACCTTGACCGTTATCTACTTTAAGGTTTATTGTATGCAAAACATGGATTCTTCGGCTATCTTGAGGACAATAAACAAACAAAACAGGATTATTATTGTAGCATGTAACAGTTTCACTTCTACAGACCTTGTCTACAAAGTCTACAATATTATATAGCTTGTTTGGATCAAATTCTAATTTTACTCGGATAACATTCAACTTTGACCTACTTGGCCCGAAGTATATCGAAGAAGTGGAAATACATCAACGAACCACTAATGCGACTGTTATGATAATAAATACAGACGAGAGTGCTTCAGTTACCGTGTAATCGAACATGGTTAGTTCACCTGGTACGGAATACCAACAGTGCTTACCATTTCTGGGTTTCCTTTTCAGTTGTTATCTTCAGAAATTCCATCTCTAGATCCAATGCTAGACATTTAATTGTTTATGATGGCACCAAAGAGTGTAGGCCTACAAACTATTCACGTAGCAATGTAGTTACCATCCTTGGTCTGTCAATACCAGCCACTGCTTGCAGGTTTACTGCAATATTCACCGTTACGAATGTTTCAGGTTTCCTCCTGCCCTAAAGTGATAAGCCGTGGTATTTAAGTGGATCAACCTTGAAAGCGGCCCTAAAACCATACTTATCTGTAAGTAACCAGAAGTATGAATAGCCAGCATGCTTCAATGAGAATATATCTCACGTGCAAATCGT